>BDDA01001054.1:0-23991 GCA_001662385.1 Chlamydomonas asymmetrica | reverse complement strand
GGCACCCCCCCCCCCCCCCCCCCTCCCCCCTCCGCTTGTACCCGTACCCGAAGCTCGCATTCGCCGCATTCCTCCGCATCACCCACACCTGCTTGCCTGCCGGCTCGTATTTGCCTGTGCACTCCCGAATGGTCTCAAGTTGCATGGTCTCAAAGTTGCTGGGTTGGCTTGTGTGTAAGATTGCCGGCGGGCCTCAGCAGAGGCCAACCAGTCGACCTGGCGCATGTATGTGCGTATACGCATCCACCCACGCCCGCACGCATGCAAAACTGGCTGCTGCACCCGCAACAGCTGCGTCGCCGTCAGATCCATTGTGCTGTATTGCACTCGTTGCACCTCATGGCGCGTGCAGCAAGTGCGACACGGCACGGTGGACCTGACGGCGATGCAGCCGTTGCGGGTGCGGCGTGACCCACATCAGGGGCGTGTGGCAGGCAGCCAGCGGATGAATATGCGGCACTGTGACACATGAGTGCCTATGAGACTGCTTGTCCGATACCAATATACCATGCATGCGCAGATGCTGGAGGCAGTGGCAGTGTGGCCATGCCATGCATGCCAAATGACCGGCATCCCACACTTGTTGGGCTGGGCTGCCACTGTGGGGCTGCACAGTGCACACATAGCGCTCGCGCGTTTGAAATGGTTACACAATTTGCTCTGCCTGCACCCAGCGCCAGCAAGCGCACTGCGGTTTGGCTTGCGGTCCGCACACGCATATGCACACAGCGAGACCTGTACAGCATGCACCACATCGCCTGGCCCACACTCATCTTCCTGCACTCAAGTGGCAGCCTGAGTCGCTCTCACCCATTTGACATGGACATACCTTGCCTGCACCCACGGGGCATGTACCTGCCCCTGCCCCATCCATGCACTGCACTGGAGGATGCTTGGCTGCTCACTCACCTGCTGCCAACTCAGCCCACTGCCTGGCTACGCTGTTTGGCTTGATGCGCGCCCGCAGTCCGCTGGCATGGATCCGCAGCATGCTAGGGGGGCCGGCGCCTTTTGACCGGCACGACTGGGTCGTGGACCGATGTGGACGTGAGGTCAGATACGTCATTGACTTTTACTTCTATGACGACAAGGCTGGGACACCGGGGGTGAGTTGGGCCCAGGGCACAGTTGCTGTTGCATGCTCTCGTTGCTGGTTCGGATGCCCCACGTGCGTGCAGTGTGTGACTGTATGATATCGTTTTTGTTGTCGTTGGCCCTATCAGGGCCCCTGATGTAAATGGTGTGTTGGGTTGCCTGCCCACTCCTAAAGCTACGTGAAACTGCTTGCCATAACGAGCACCCATCCCACACTCACGCCCTGCAGGCGTTTGAGATTGTGGCGCGCCCCGCGCTGGACAGCCCTGATGCAGCTCTGGACCGCGTCAAGATGGCCATCTACACAAAGTTTGCGGAGTGGGGCCTGCCCTGCCCCATCACGGGGCACGCGGGCGGGGCGGTGGCGTCATCCGCCACCGCGGGGAGCGCCACCACAAGCCAGGCCTGAACGCGCAGACCATTTTTCCTGCACCATTTTTTCGCAGTTGAACCTTGTATTTTATTTCGTTTGCACACGCTAATGTGCCGCTTTTCTTGATAATGTATCCGGTATCCGGTGTGTATCTGGGAGGGGGTGGGTCTGTGCATTTGGGTCTTTGTGTTTGACGAATTCCCCCACGGGACCTTCAAGTAATGCATCTGCGTATTGCACCTGACAGTAGCAAGCATGCCTGGGCTGATCTGGCCGTATGTATTGTGCATGTTTTTCTTGTGGACAGATGATTCACAGTGTGCATATGCGTACAGGAAATCTCGCTAGAGAATGCACCTTGCGAGGCATGTGACACCAATTCACCATGTGTGCGTGTATGTGTGTTGTCTCTTGCGCACCATTGCGAGAGTGTGCGACTGCATGCTTCTGACCTCCACTGTAGCTCTGTACGGTACATGCGGTGCCGAACTGCCGTTCATGCAACACGCAAATGTTCCTGGTGAGTGCACGGTCCAGAAGCCAGTCTGTGCAGTTGGACATATTGTGCGCAAGCAGTCACGAACACCACCTCATTACAGGCCACCGTAAAACACAGGCAGGACACTCCTCATGCAGGTACGTGTGTATACTACCGAGAAGGCACACGGGTTCCCATCACTGCAGTCTACACATTTTCCTGATGTGCATTGCGTTGCTTGTACACAGCACACCAGCTCTCATGACTGACTGCCTCATACAGCTACCGGAGGCCGGGAGCCACGTGACGCGTGTGTCTTATTCTGTGTCGTGATTCATGAACAACCTTCTGATGGGGCCACACCAAATGGGCCATCCAGGAATTGCACTCAGCAATGAATTGGGCCTAGCTGGATCGGGCAGGCTTCGGATGCCACTGCTGGTCATCATGAGGTCATGACATCCTGCACTCCTGCAGTGTTGCAGACAGGATTGTCCAAGGAGGATGGCTGCGCTGGTGAGGTACATGAAGAGCGCTCTGCCCACACTCGTCCTGTGCATGCAGCACTCCGCATGTGTGTGTCGCTGGCTTGCTGTATGCTGCCACACCCCACAGTCTGCGCCTCTCTCAGGGCACAAACAGGCACAGACAACTGCACGCATCAATTGAACTTGGTTACAAGGTGAGGGGCGGCAACTACGGCAAATGCACCAACTGCACTGGCAAAAGGTGTGCGACACCTCCATCCATTCAGGCATAAAGCCATAGAAGCTAGCAAGGCCAACAGTCTCTCACTTGCAGCTCAAAACGCCATGAAACGATCGCGTGTTGGGGCATGTGCGCCCGATTCATGCAGCACACTGACAGGATTACTTCACCCCTGCAGACGGACGCCCATGACTGCACAAGTGTCAAAGCCATGAATATCAGCTCTCACGCCTCAAGAAAGAAAAGGCGCTCCATAGCACTCAACCACTCGATGGTTTTGTTATACAATTTATTTCTCCACTGCGGTCACGCAAGCAAACGGCGAGGCAGATGGTTGATACATCTGGCAGCAGCACATCCTGCAGTCAGGAGACCACCACCGCCACTCGCTGCTGGGCTACAACAACCGTGCAGTGTGCAGTGAGCAGGGTGGGGGGTTAGGACGGGGGGCGAGAAATCCCTCACGCACATGCAGCGCACACGCACCTTGCAATCGGCAATTGTGTAGACACACGCACACACACACGCATGCCCTGCAAGACGGCACGGTTGGTTTCCACCGAACCCAAACCCACGCATCTACTCGGGCAACGTAATTTAGCTCAGTACAGAAGGCCAGGCAAGAACTTACCAATATCAACCAGCAGCGGGCACGTCTGAATACAGGTTGTGCAGCAAGCTGCCGGTTTCCAGCACATTGCAAGAGTCTTAGGAAAGGAATAGGGAAGGGATTTGGTTTATTCCCGTCGCAGGAAGCACACACGTGTGCAAAGCGACGCCCCGCACACAAGCGCAGACCCTGCTGAGCAGTGGAAGCTGCGGATATGGGGAGCAAGGGGCGCAGGCGGACACAACGCAACACCGCAGTTGGAGGCCAACGAGCATGGCTACCCTAACCACCCAGGGCAGAGGGGTCACTCAGCCACAGCACATCACAGCGCACTGCCTGCACATACATACACGCTAGCTGAATGACTGCCGCAAGCAAACGGTTTAGCGGGAAGGCATGAATGCACATATACAACAACGCGTGACCGCATCCTAAGCAACGCTGCAAGGCAACACGGACAGCAATCGGGAATCCAGAAGTCAGCCCGCACAACGCTTTATGAGGGAACTGGCTGGCATGCATGTATTGTGTGTGCCTTGCTGTGCACAAGGCACAGGTGTATAGAGGGCGTGCTGGAAGGCACAGCACCCTTCCATGCCTCACAAAGCTGACGCCCTCCAAAAGACCAGCGGTCAGGTCGTGATGTATGTGGCACCTAGATGGAAGCACAGCCCGAGCACGAACATGTGCGAGCGTGCCGGCTAGGCCGCAGGAAGGCGTTGCATGCGCAGGTAAGCGGCGCCACGACGCCATCCACGCCCCCTGTCTGGCTGGCCTACCCTGGCACGTCGGCCCCACAAACACCCCAGGCTGTCGGTATGGTGAAAAGAATGCCGGTACGTCAAAACAGGAGCACTAGGAGCACAGGCCCAAGTCCAGCGCGATTGCTTGCTGCGGTCAGGAGCATGCATGTGCAGCATGCATGCCCGCTGCTGCGGCCATGCAGCCCTGCACGGCAACTGCAAATATAAACCTGCACTGGGATAATCGGAAGTTGCGGACGGGACGTGCGAGCCAAAGGTTACCAAAGCACAGGGCCTCCCATCCATCAAAATTGCTCCCCAGCCGTCATCATATGATCAACAGCAGCTACAGATGCACCAGGATTGCAACAGCCCATAATCCACCTACAAACCCAAACATGATTCTTCCTCCTTGCCGCCCGTGTCCGGACAACCACAGGGCTCAAATCAGGCCTCAAGCCGTCTTGACAAGCGTGGGTGGGGCAATGGGGTAATATGACCACCGCCCGCTGGCTGGATGGCTCCAAGCACTTGCAGCGTTGTCAAAAAGGGTGGTACGCAAATGCAGGTTGCCAAAATCGGGCCGTCAGCAGCACTGCCGTCTCAACACACATGCATAGTGTGGCCCTCGACTTCTTAAAGACTCATCCGTGCTATAACTTTGCGTGGGCATGATAGCAAAAGTGCGCAAAAGCGGTCATAGGCAGAGTGGAATGACCTAGTTTGTTGTGTCTTTGTAACAACTTGAACTGCAAGACAGACTGCCGGAAACGTCTCTCACCGACGAATTCCGCACACCACCATGCAAAACTAGCTGGCAAAGTCCCTGTTGCTCCGGTAGACCGATGTGCACAAGCGGGATACAGCAGCAGCTGCAGCAGCAGACCGCTTGTGTACACGGGGCTGTGCGTGCAGACGGTACATGCTGGGGCGAACCCAACCCGTCTCGACACAATTGCACCCACCTTGCGTCGCCAAACCTCCGTCATCAAAAGCGCAAACAACGTGGACTGGCCAGAGTCACAAAAAAAGCGCAACAGCGGCCTGCCACAATGCGGGAGCATGACCATCTCGCACGCCGTGCTGGTTTGTCACCGGAGGTGCACGCGTCTCAAGGGCGGGCGGGGTGCTACTCGGGTGGACAGTGGGGGGTGAAAAGGAGCACCTTGCTCTGACAACATGCTTCTGCTGCCTGCCTGCTACTAGCTAGGCTAGCAGGTGGTAGTATAGTCCAGATGAGGAAACTCATCTTCGTTGCTTGTTCAGAGCATGGGGCGCAACTCCCCTGCCTGCTAGTCCAAAACTGCCTGCGTGTCAGTGGCCCGGGCGCAAAGCGTCCCCACCACCTGCCACAGTATGCAGCGCTGTACCAACCACACGACTTCAGCCGGGCGGGCGCTTATGCGGAGGCGGTCGGGCAGAGGTCCAGGTCCAGGCTAGCCATGCTGCTGTAGGTGCCGCTCTTGTTACTCTCCACGTCCCACATGAACTGGTTGAGGCGCTCCATGATCACGCTGTCCAAGCCCTGCACCGCATAGATGACGTCCGCCAGCATCTCCGGGGGGGCCTGCACGGTGGAGAGGTCCACGTTCACCTTGACCTGGTCGCGGCACGAGCCGTACTCTTCGTCAACTGAGGCCAGCGACACACTGCGCACGTGATAAGCACGTGAACCGCGTGAGACACACAGAAGGACCACAGGAAGTACGGGCACTGGGGCCATGATGCCACAGTTGGCTTATGTGCAAGTCAGTCTTATGGCCAGCCTTTCAGCAGGGTCGCTCAATGGCGCACAGGTGGTAGCGCAAGTGCAGTGGCGGGCAGGGGCATGCGGCATTGGTGAGGGCTATTCTGGGCTTGCTGCTGGCTATGCGATTCCTGTGCCAGGCTGTGGGTATAATATGTTCCAGTTCCGCAAGCAGGGAGGTATGCGGGAGTGTGCCTTGCACTGTTGCCCACTATGCACAGCAGGCGGGCAGCAGTTGGGTAGCGAACAGCTGCGCAACTGCGCATGGACACATATGCCGACAGCGACCACATCACAGGACAAATGGTGCTTTCCTGCGCCTGAATGAGCCAGGCTGTGCACTTGGTGCCAAGAATCCAGTGTGCACAAATGCACATCTGGCCATGCCCATGTCAGATGTCCGCATCAGTGGCTGTGGGGGTCTCCTATAGACAAGCCAGGCCTTACATGGCAGTGCCCTTCATAGGCTGCTGGACTCCAACAGACGTGGCGTTGGGCGTTGCCTCCCATGTCATGTTGAGCTTCAGGTTCTTGAGCCTGTGAGCCGCAAGGTGCACGCAAACGGCGACGTCACAAAGGAACAACAGGCGGATCACGCCACGTGCGTGGGGGTACACTTCCAGGACAAGCAATGTGCAAGGTTTGCACTATACAGCTTGGAACCAGGGAAGAGAACTGGGCCAATCGCTTGGGATATTCTGATGAAGCTTTCTTTTGCGAGTTGACTGGAGGGGGCCAGCCTCACCTCTGTGAGTTGGTTGAAGACAGGGGTCGGCCGACGATCTCAGCGGTAGCGTTAAGCAGGTTGGTGTTGGTAATACGGACGCGGCGAGTGGTCCTCGACAGGCCCTTTAGGACTTCGGCCAACTCGTTCGTCAAGCTGGCAAAGCCGGGCACGACCACACTCCCCGGCTGCGGACCAAAGGTAACGTTTCACCAGGGATCAGGTTGCTATCACGGCGGAAGAGGCCAAGGGGGCAGCGAAGAGCTTCCCCCTTGCGCTCCGAAGGAAGAATCGCTTTCCGTGGCATCATAGCAAAACTGCGCTCTTTACCTTTCGTGACGGCACATCGGGAGCCTGAGCAACGGCACAGACTCTGAGCAGGGACCGCCTGGAGGAGCGCAGGCACGGCCGGGCACAGGTGCGTGAAAGCTGCATGGTTTCTGGTGGAGTGATTTTAGTTGGTCTCTGCCTGAAAGCTTGAAGACGTGTGCAGATAAATCGGCGCGGGTGCGTGTGTGGCGACAATTCACGAACGGTATGCTGTATATACAAGCACAGCCCCCCTTTTGATCATTCCGAAAAGTTGCAAAAAGCATTTGTGGTCCTGGCTTCCATTTTGCCGTACCAACTGTCAGCTCCTAAAATCGATGATTGCGCTCAGCTGTGAAGCACACAGCCACTTCGCAGCAGGCCTGCTTATTCCACTGCTCGGCACACCAGAAATCGGAAATGCTTTAGCACAAACCCTAACGCACACGCGTAACAGAAGGCCAGGTGTTCCTCAGCTGCCTTAGTTTGCGCTGGTCAGGGACAGCCTTAACCAACACGTTCTGCGATGGCATGGTGAGTTTTTCAGAACCCACGACATAGTCACTGATCCCAACGGCCCCGTGGAATTGCCCATGGCTCCACAGAACCCATCAACGCGGTCAAAGGACTCAAAGTACATATGGAGGTCATAAGACGATATTGGGTGAGCCCTGATCCGGACCATGTGTTTCGGCCCCAGAAACGCGTTGGTTTTGGTTGCAAAGCACGACCTGTCATCAACGGCCATCAACACTCGACACCTTTTGGACGGTGGCCCTATGCTCAGGTGCTGAGCTCCACTTTCCATGCTAAGATGGGGTTGTGCCACCGCGTCGCAACCCCCAGGCAGAGGGTCGCCACTTTGTCAAGCGCCTCGTCATCATTCAAGACCGCTGACTCAACATATCGAATATCGACTTTTGGTCGACTGTAGCAAAACCAGCTGAACCAGACAGAGAACGTGACTAGACACTCTTGATGCTACTTTTGTGTTCTACTTATAGTGTGTTCTACTTATAGTGGATGTAGGCCTGCTGCACATACAGTACCGTCCTAGGTACATCAACCGGGGTCGGATCAGAAACGGAAACGGGTGAAACAGACCAGCACACACTTGGCATATGAGGGGCACTACTGTCCAACTCCAGATGCCACAAACGTTCACTATGTGTGCTGACCTGTGCGCACTGCATGCCGCACGCTGAAGTCCCACCTGTTCGACTCACGACGGCCACTGCCACAGCAGACGCCACAGCAACGCCAAGAAAGCGAGCGATACACCTGTGTGCTGTGGGTTGATGGCCTGCCTGGAAGTGATGCCGTGCAGGTCCACACACGTAGCATGCAACCATGGGCTGCAGCCGCGGCACACCGATGTCTACCACCACGCCCCTGACACAGGGGGTCTTTGCCTGCATGCACAGTTCACGTGCAAACTGCCAGCACGAGCGCTGTGCATACACACACACCGCATTTGGCCGGAAGCCGATTGGGCCATGACACAAGGCGACAAGGCGACACAAGGCTAGCATGTTCGAAAACATGACGTGCCCTACTTGTCATAGACTGTTATACGATATGATAACACTACCACCAGGGCTTGCTTTATCAGAATCTTCTCCACTGTTGGTCAGGGTGGGCATAACAAGCATGCATCGTCTTGGGGGCTGCACCGTCAACGGGCACCAACAACGCAACGGCGGCGTGTGCGGGACCGCGTGCTGCTCAGACTGCGGCGGCCACCACTTTCTCCCGCGCCTTGAGGAAGGCCGCCACCAGGGCCCCCAGCTGCAGCCGCTCGCTGGTGCTGAACGCCAGGCGGTGCTCTGTGTCGGCCAGCGTCTCGGTCAGCGCGATGCGCACTTGCGTGGGCAGCGAGGGCACCCGGAAGACGTACCTGCGCGCCATAGCAGCAGCGAGCACGCATGCGTGATCATGTGATCGATGGTGTGGCGTACTGGCGTGTGCAGGTCAGCAGGGTGCACATGGAGTGTGTAACGGAAGTGTGCGCACATGCATTTTTGCTTTGCAAGTTTGCACACATCAAAGGATGGTGTCACACCCCACGTGCATTCATGCATGCCACAGGCACGTACCAAATCTCGCCCGTCGTATGTGCCGGGGTTTGGCACCATATCACTACTTGGTACGGTCCTACAACGTACTATGCGAGTTCAGGGCGACTCACGAGTGTATCTCCCGCACAATGTCGGCTAGCGCGATGCCCTTATCCACCTGCAGGTCCGCAATCTCTGCACAGCACATCGCAAGACGCCACAAAGCAGTGGCGGCAGCAATCAATGCACGCTCCTGTTGCATGACCCAGCAGCACCGCGCGAACACACCCCGATGCGCCACCAACAGCGCCGTACTGATGTTGCAAAGAAGAGGGAGTGGGTACATCTCGCCATCTCGGGGTTGGTGGTGGAGTGCGGAGTGGAGTGGAATGAGTCCAGGAAGGGCCAGCAGGGAGTACGGGACGCTCACTGGCATCACCATGCAACAGCCACAGGATGCATGCAGGGTGCATGCGGGATGCATGTGGCCATCACCAGCAATCGAACACCAATGTGGCGCGGCAACCCATCAAAGTCACCCTTACACACACCCTTACGCTTCAGCCACGCCACAACATACTGACACAGGGCGGAACGGAGGTGGTGCACGGGCAGTGGCAGCCAGACGCGGGGGGGCACTCACTCTTGACGGCCGCCGCCAGGGGCTCGTTCATGAGCCAGTCCATGACCTGGTCGATGTCGCGCGGCATGGGGTGGCCCGTGCAGGCGTACACCGCAGCCTCGCTCACCTCGTCAAACGCAAGGTGGCACGACTGCGCGTCGCACAGCACAGCACGACGCGGCGGCCAGCAGCAGCACCCCCCAGTCAGCACCAGCACCACCACCATCAGGCACCAGCCACACATGCAGCATCAGGCCATGACCGGTATGCCAAGCCAGCAACAAGCAGGAGCACACCGTCGTCAGTTTTGGTTGCAGGATGCTCCAAGTCACTTGAAAGTTGAAACACAACAGTTGCAGCGTGCTTGCTTGCACGCATGCTTGCTTGCGCGCGTGCTTGCACGCGTGTGCCGTGTCTGAGTGAGTGTGTCAAAGTTTGTCTTCCCGTGGGCTACGTAGTGCGGTAGTGCGAATGCGTATGTGGATGAGCGAATGTGGATGTATGTGCGTGTGGGAGGCAGCGCCAGAAACCAACCCACCATGCAACTCGTGCAGGTGCATGCATGTGCCAAGGCGCATGGCCAGGGAGGCAAAATGGACTGGCGAGCACCGATAATGGCTTTAAAGTTTAAGGGCATGCATGCATGATTCCCGACTTCCCGTGCATGGCTCGCAGTCACCTCATGCACGCCATGGATGCTTGACCAGTCATCATCGCACCTGCAGTATGTTGAGCGTTCTGCGCATGTCGCCGCTGCCCAGCGTCACAATTGCATCCACGGCACCCTGCCCCACCTTCACCCTGCAAGACAGATACGTGCGGCACACGTACTGATGTAAGGTGCTTATGAGTTACGGCTCGTCTATCATGACCACAGCACTCACAAGCCACCCAATTGCAGCATCCACCGGTAGCCACCAAGTCAGCGCAGCTAGCAGCACGGTGGTCGTGAGGTTGGTCGGAGGGGGCCGGACTGCATGCTGAGCTCCTTGTGTACTGTACTGTAAGCACGGCGGGATGTACCGCATTGCTGCATGCGCTGTGTGCGCTGCGTCCCGGCAGCCTGACCAGCGATGACAACGCTGAGATCACGCCCCTGTCGCCCCCTTGACCACCTCCCACCCAACACCGGTCAACAATCAAGCGCCTGCAGCAACGCTTGCTGATGGAGTGATGGCACAGGCTCAATAGCGCACCATACCGCTGGCGTACTCACTTCTCCGTGTCCACCACATACTGCAGGCGCTCCTTGACGTACGCGGGGCTGAGCGGCGCAAAGCGGAAGCGCGTGCAGCGCGACTGCAGCGCGGGGATGATCTTGGAGACGTAGTTGCAGATGAGGCAGAAGCGCGCGTTGCGCGTGTACTTCTCAATCACTGCGCAGACAGCGTCACCCACCCAGTGCGCACACAGACCCCGTCATCGCACCGCCAGTGCACAGGGACAGCAGGCTCAGGTGAGGGTGTTGTGTGCACAGCAGCGCAGGGCGCGGCTTGCGTGCTCTCAGTGCTGACTGCCGTGCTGTGTCATCGTGTAGGTCTGCTCAGCGCAGCCCCCTCACGGACGGCCACCCCAACAGGGACCGATGCGCCAGGGTAAGGCGACGCTAGTGATTAACGACCCCATGGACAAACAACCGCAAGCCCAGGCAAGAATGCTTGCCTTTCTTGTAATGTCCCACCACCATGGCCGCGTGTTTGCATTCCATGTCAGGCCGGAGCCTATGCACTCACGGTTTGATGTTCAGGCGTCAGTTCAGCCTTTGCTACGTGCAGCAGCTGCAAGGCTGCTGCAGGCCACGAAAATTCATACCGCACCATATGCCAGCGGCTACCGTACTGTGCGTGTGTACCAACAGCGTGCGTGTAAGACACAAAGCTGCCCACGTTCGACGACGCCAACGTGCGTTAAGACTTCAGACAGATTCCCATGAGGAGCCATGCGGTGCACATGCTCGCTCTATGTACGTGGGAGTGTCTTGTGTTGTGCATCATGGTGTTGCATGCATGCATTGTGGTGTATTGTGTCAAGCAGCGCGTGGTGTACCTCGTCGGAGTGCGTTCTGTGCGTCCTGCGTCATGGCGTCGCACTCATCCAGGATGATGAGCTTGAACTTGTTGCTGCACAGGGAGCAGCAGGGCGGCAGGTGGATGCAAGTGAGGTGGGAGGGCCCACACTTGTACCGGGGAGGGCCGCTGTGGCGACACACACACGTGTGCTGCGAACCAGCGCGCGGAAACCGGCACGCAATGCTTCTGCAGCTCAGCCTGGGATGTGAGCCCATCGTGTGCGCATGCAAGCACAGGCACAGGTGGTCTGCATCCTGGCAGCGCAGAACACCCGACGCGCAGGGTGTGTGCGTGACTGCAAGCCGTCATTTCCTGCACCCCAAGTGCATGTTATCAGCCACGACTGGACATACACCACTGTATGCCTAAGCTGCCCACACCATTTTGCAGACATGGGTGCACGTCTGCGCTGGATATGCAAGCCCCCTGGTGGTGTCAGGGGTTCACTTTAGTGTGCATGCGTGCATGCGCATGGCGTGTCACCTGAAGATGGTCTTGGTGCTGGCAAAGTCCTGAATCTGTTCGCGCACGACGCTGATACCACGCTCGTCTGAAGCATTCAGCTCCAGCGTCATATTTTGCAAGGACCCTCCATATAACTGGCGCGCAATTGCTATCACAGTTGACGTCTTGCCAGTGCCAGGTGGCCCATAAAGCAGCAAGTGAGGCAGCCGGTTCTCATGTGTCAGCCGCTTAACTGCAGCATCAGAGCACAAACACCAGGATTTGGTTAGTATGCATTCTTGCTGTGTTGGACACACCCAGCAGAGGCGGTCTTTGTGCGTTGGGCAGTGCTCGTGCAGAACTGACAGCCAGCAAGGTTGGTTTAACAGGTCATGCCAGAATCTGTTCAAAAACCAGCAGTAGGCAAAGTCACTGACTTGTTTCGATTATTTCCTTGTGTGCTGCAACGTCATCCAGCGTCTTCGGCCTGTACTTCTCGACCCAGGGTGCATCCTTGCCATCCACAGTTGGGTCCCGCCGTAGCCGCGATGTTGATGCCTCTGCCATTGTGGCATCCAGCTTAGCTAGCCCGCTGATGTTTTGCTTGGCTTCCATGGTGAACGCTCAGCAGGACTGCGTGAAGCGCGTGTCGATCTGGTCCGCAAGGGTGTGCACTGCTCGCGGCGGGAAAACTGCGTCACAGCTGGTCCTGTGCACTACCTACTGAGCTGTGTATGCACCGCATACCAGTCAATTACAGCTACGTGGTATATATGTCCTGCACAGGCAAGCTGTGGGCGGTGTGCAGCAGCTCGTGTTCGTCAATTTCAAACGACAAGCACTCGAGTTGTGCACTCAAGTTCGTTTAGGTGAGTTTAGGAGTCAACGCAGTGTACTACGGAACAATCAATGGCCCTGGTGGGGGTTTGCAGGCCTGCCTTTGACTCAGAGGGCTTCTCGACTTCGCAATTGCCGTTTTCTCCCCGGGCATGCATGGTCGTTGCTGCTGGATTGCCTTGCCGTGTCGCTGCAACCCATCCTGGGTAACATCTTTTGTGCCCAAAATACTATGCCTGATTTGCACCACTTGGTGTTGCTCTGGCAGCACAAGCACACTCGCTATGCACACGTCTGCACAGACAGTAGCTAGATTGAAGACCCTCTAGTATGGCAGCGTGCTGCGTCATTTGACAGGTCTGTGGATGTCTCCATAGCCTTGTAGCAAAGTGCATCGGGCCCTTGCTGTTCTGTCGGGCGACGGCGTATGGCGCTGCGTGTGCCCATCAACGAGTTGCTGCTACGCCTGCGTGCGGGTCAGCCTCTCCTGGGCGTCTCAGTGACGTTCTCGTCAACAGATGTAGCAGTCTTGCGGCCCCCGTACGATGCTTCAGGAGCGAAGCTGTTGAGGTGGGTGCCGTTCTGTACGTGTGTATGTTGCTCTCTCCATCAAACAGATGCGACTTTGCCATCGCGGTGGCGCCAATACGCATACCGTACGTGCACACTAGGGATACCTGCTAGTTGCTGTAGCGTCGCCGCTGTGTTGGCCGCAGCGCAGGCGCTGACATGACGCCATGTTCACGTTGTTGCCAAACGCAGTGCCAACTCTTTGCTCAACGAGCTCCAGCTAAAAGCACTGCTTGAAAAAGAACAGGTGACTAAACCTGATTGTTGCGCATGCTGCTGTTGTCCATCTACGCCACTGGTGCATCCGGGTACGTCTGCATTTCATCGCCTCTGGCATTTCCACGACTTGGCTCTAACATCTGCTTTAACATGGGAACATGACATTTCCTTGCTTGGGTTGCCACCTTCTCAGTCTATTTTCCACACATCGGAACATGACGGCAACATGCCTCTGCATGTCCTTGATGCTGCAGGCCAGCTGTGTGATTCTCGGCGGTACGGGCCTCCTTCGTACTGACGGGACGCTGCAGCTGGGCGTGCGCAAGCTGATCAGCGGCATTCGGGGGCTGGTATACGACAACGACTGGCTGCCGCGAGTCATAGACCCTGTCGTGGTGCCCATCTTGGTATGGTGAGCACACGCCCAGCCTGAGCGAACACTTCCGGCCAAAGCTGCAGAACACGTGACTGGCTTGGCTGCAGTTTGACTCAGCACAGCCATAACACGCAAGCCATAATGTGTTGTTATTGACAGGTTTCATCGCGTGCCCAGTCAGGCGTGTGCAGCCTGGGATTCCTTGGGCCAGGGACGGGGCAAATCAGTATGCATAGATTTGCGTTCTCCGCCGCGCGTTTATGTGCATGACTGTATAGCTGCAAGTTGTTGGCGTGGACCCGTGTCAATTCGTTGTATGCATGGGCGACCAGCACACCCCGCTGTGCATTGGCAATGTGTCATGCTTTCGTTGCATGCAGCCGTGATGGTGTGGACGACCCTATCAAGCTTCTGACATCCTATGTTCAGGTGCGGTGCATGTGCATGGGGTGCACGCGGGGCATGTGGCTGTGCGTCACTCCAGGAGGAATAGCTGAAGGGGGCGCATTCCCACTCGCGCATCACAGCATACGCTCGCAAAGTTGCCTCATTACTGCTCACTCGTGCGTATGGCTGGCTTGCGTGCTGTCAACGGATCAATGCAGTGGTGGTGTCGTTCTGCATGCAGGAGCCTTGCCACTTGATTGGCACTCTTCTGCTGATATGCAGACGGCATGCGTGCACGTGACGCCTGAAGCGTGCAGGGCCTGGTCCAGGCGTAATTAACCCTTGTCGGCCAGCTCGCATGCTTTCCTGATCGCATGCTTTCCTGACACGTCCTTCCCCGTTGTGCATACATGGCGCTTGCAGAAGCACCGGGCGCTGCCAAACGAAGCTTCATCCAGCAGTGCTGTATGATCAGTATCTCAGTATGGCAGTATGGACTAGAAGGCCACCCACCAGCACCATCTTGCTACTGCCTGACCTGGCTGCTGTTTTGTGTCACCACCTGTTTGTTTCCAACAAAGGACACTTGGCGCAAGTGACTGGCGCTCTCTCTCTTCCCTCCCCCGTGCCCTCTCCCTCTCCGATTCCCCTAACGCCAGCGACCCCTTGCTGGTGAAGTGGTTGAATTCACCTCTGTTGTGACACGACTCGTTTGCACCCGCTCGCATGCGCTGGCTTGCAGCGTGCTGTTTCGGCAGCAGGTGTACCGCACCCGCCTACTGTTTGGTGTCCTGGCACTGTCTGCACTCAATACAGCAGGCTACTCTCCGTGTCCTTGCGCCTGCATCTTGGCCTGTCTACAGCGCTCTGCTCGTGCCCTCCGCCTACCTCACCGTTCACGTGCATGCCGTCCGCTCGTTGCCCTCCACCCATCACACCTAGCGCTTCCTTCAGCACCAGCATGCCAGCATGGACACTGCCTGACTGCCGCCCTGCTATGCGCTCTTCCTGGATGTAATGGTGGGGTGGTCGCCTTGGTGTGCACCTCGCCGCCCTTGGTGTGCATCCGTTCAACATCCCTAAAGCATCGCGCCCTACTGTACTTTACTTTACTTTACTTTGCTCATGGTCATGGTCCTTTCTTTGTTTCTGGCAGTGTGGACTGAGCACAGCAAATTATACTTTGTATTCACTGCCAGCGTCTTGCTGTTCCACAGTTTTGAGTGTCACCTAATAAGCCAGCAGCGGAACCGCTTTGATCTCCCGCACGGGCGCACACGCTACAAATCAGCAAGCCAGTGTCTGGTGCTGATGCCCTGGAGGCTGTCCTGCGCAACCTGAACCACCATCCGAACTGGAACTGCAGGTTGGATAGCCTGACGCAGCTAAACGAAACGATTACGGCGTTTGCAGGCGTTCAGCTGGGGACCGGTGGCCCGAGGGGTCTTGCCCCGGCTTCATCAGCTGTTTACAACGCCGTCGGCTTACAGGCTCTCGTGGATGCTGCTCCTCGGCTTGTTCTGGTGCTGGCGGAAGCAATTCTTGGGGACGGCTGGCCAGGCGAGACCAGAGCGCAGTGCGTGTGGCATAATGGCAGTTGGTGCGTTGGTGCAACTCCACAGAACCTTGCCATAAACGGTCTTTATCATATACGCTTCATAAGCTCACAAGTCCCAAGCTTGACGTATGCGCCGCTCTGGAGTGAGCGCTCGGGCAGTTCAGCACCTGCTGGCGGTACCTTGTTCGATCGTCTTGTCCGCTATGCGCACAACCGGCTCAGCCACGAAACTGCAGACTGGACGGACCAGCCGCTGCAGTCGCTGCTGTCCACACTGTTGGTCGCATGCTTTGACGGCCTCACGACGCCTGTTTCGCTGGACGTCATTCGGGAGCTTATGGAAACGGTTGGTGAAGTGTCTCATGCTTCCTTTGCTTTGTGGCTTGGCACGGCTGAATACAAATGTATGTCAGGTGCAGTCAGGTGAAAGTGAATCCGTCGCACCCTACACATCACTACACTGCGTGCCACTACATGACCATGCTGGGTGCATACCCGACTGCAAGCCTTCTGAGCTGTGGTTCTCTCTATGTGTTGCGTAACGCAGGTGTTGCTGCTTAAAAGCGACGCTGTACTGTTCGTCCTCGTCCAGTACGCCACAAAGCGCATACAGGGATTGCAAGCCTCGCCACAAACAGAAGCGGCAAAGCGCGACTTTGTGTGCTGCTTATGGGACATCCAGCTTGAGACAGCAGCTTTGCAGGCTGTACAGCGGCTGAACGTGCAGGCCACGGCTGACGAATACGCAATAAGTGACGTAATTGACC
This sequence comes from Chlamydomonas asymmetrica, assembly GCA_001662385.1. Classification (NCBI taxonomy): domain Eukaryota; kingdom Viridiplantae; phylum Chlorophyta; class Chlorophyceae; order Chlamydomonadales; family Chlamydomonadaceae; genus Chlamydomonas; species Chlamydomonas asymmetrica. The sequence continues at coordinate 7,298 of BDDA01001054.1, read as the reverse complement.
TGGTGCTCCGGCTTGCAGGCATAGGACAGCAGCTTGCCCTACCAAGCCTGAGCACCGTGGATGAAGAGGCCTGGGTAGCAAAACTTATGTGGCCCTTTTGGAAGCGCTTGGCGGCGGCAGGCGCTTTGAGCGTGCTGCGTGGTCCGGTGCAGCAGCTGGTGGCCCAGGCAGACGCCGCGGAGGCAGCGGTGGCAGCACAGGGGCCGGCGGAAGCCTCCTATGAAGACGTCGTAAAGGTGGTACATGCACGCACTGACCTCGTCCTGCTCTCAAGCCTGTTCCTGGTCCGTGCCGGCTCTGCATCGCCAGCAGCAGCAGCAGAGGACGCCCTGCGCCAGCAAATCTTTGAGCGGCTGCCAAGATGCCTCACGCCGCCGCCTTCCAACGAAACCCAAACGATACGCAACCACATGCGTTCACTCGACATTTTCCTCTTCATGCTCCGTGCGACCGGGTGGGGTCTGCATTCGGTAGGCCCTGTCAGGTTTGCCCTGCTGACGGAAGCAAACATGCGCCTGCTGCTCAGGCATGGGCTGTTGTCGAGCTTAGCAGCGCTAGCCGCCAGCCACGTTCCTGACTTCATTTATAGGTCGTGTCAAATTCTTCTACGCCTCGCCGGAGCCATTCGTGCGTTGTCTACAACGATCGCCGCTGACCACATCAAGCTACTTCGCCAGCGAGCAAGCAGCCCTCAAACCGCAAGCAATGCAAGCTGCAGTGGCAGGAGCCAGCAGCAGCAGCAGCAGCAGCAGCAGCAGCGGTCGCTGTATGAGGTGCTGGTTGAGACTGTGACGCCACGCTCGCGCCAGGCGCAGCTGGCGATTGCTCTTGCCGGTGAAACCTTATGGAACCCGTTGTGCGCTGGGGTGGCAGGGGCCCTGGTGATGCCAGCACAACGCTCTATTGAGGTCAGTCACAGGGCCTACTGCGTCTGGCATCGCCCTGCAGTGTATGATGGATGGAGGACGCGTTGCCAGTTGCAACATACAGTGCGATGTTTTGGTGTGCTGCAGCGTACTGCACTATGTCATGATGTCATTGCTGCGGCGACTTCATTCCCCACATTCCCGTGCGTCAGTGTTGGTGTGTGTCAACGGACACGTGTCAACGTTGACTAGCCCCCATGTGTAGAGATGCCTTGCATCTATCCGGCAAGGTGCTTTCCTGGCCAGACAGACGCATGCATGCAAGGAGCGAACCACCCACATATGATGGTGCTTGCTTTCATCCAGGCGATGCTGAGTGCGACAGCCCCAAGCGCGCCCCTACCCTCTGAGCCTCCACCGCCATCACCACCGCTGTCACCGCCTGCGCCACCGCCCCTGTCACCGCCACAGCAACAACAGCACCGCCAGCAACAGCACCCACTGCCCGCTGAGCAGCAGGCGGCAGCAGCAAGTGCCTCAGGCTCCAGCAGCAGTGCTGGCCACCATGACCGTCCTGGCGGTGAGTCACCCTGCCTAAAGGAATGCTGCCATGTTTTGCCACTTGTCCTGCTGCTGCCAGCAGGCGCCCAACACTCTCTGAATTAGGCTCTACTGGACACACACACTGCGCCTCCGGGTCCCCATCTGCAGGCGCGGCCGTTCAGCTGGCACCATGCTGATGCATCATCAATTCATCACAACGGTACCACATATACCTGCATCCTGTGTTGCTGCTGCCATTGGTGGTAACGCGTGTGTCTGCGGGGCTGCTGGTGCTGCCGCCAACGCGTGTGATGCAACTGCAGGGGTTGGTGGGAGCAGCGCCGCCCCCCTGGGTCAGGCAGGAGAATCACATGCCAACAGCAGCGCAGGCAGCCCTGCGGCAAGCGCTGGATTCACCAGCACTGCCACGGATGGCAGCATGGCCAGCACCAGCAGCGCGGGCGCCAGTGCTGCTGGTGCAGATGCTGTGGGTGCTCCAGGTGCTGGCTCAGCAGCAGCTGGCGCCCGCGCGTGTGCGCAGTGCGGTGCTGTGGCCTGCCCTGGCGTCAAGCTGCGCCTGTGCGCCCGCTGCGAGCGCGTGCGCTACTGCAGCCATGCCTGCCAGAAGGCGCACTGGAAGGCGGGCCACAAGGCCGTTTGCAGTGACGCCGGTGGCGGTGCAGCCACCCCGCAGGCTGCTTGCGCTGCTGCTGGCGGCCACCCTGAGGGCGGCGCTTCTCCACCTGCGGGTGGTGTGGCTGACGCTGGGGCTGGGGCTGACAATTGAGCACGATCAGTTGCAGGGGCGTGACACAGGACCGCACCTGCAGCCACGCCAGCCCCCGTTGTCCCCGCTGGATTTACATGTTGGCAGTTCCCCACCAGTCCCCCACCAGCTTGCTGCAGCTCAGGGATGGCGAGCAGGTCGCTTTCCCCCCCATGCACATGCCTGCCAGCGTAGCATATGCTCGCCATGAGGGAACGCGTATTACTAGGAGCAGGGCCCTGGCGCACAGGATAGTGGCGATGATCGTGATGGTGGTCACGCGTAGGTGGTGCTTCCCAGCACGCTGTAGCGTTGGGCATTCGCCTGACGCCCCAGAAGGCCGCGGTCGTTTGAGGGCATGTCTTTTTTAACAACCATGTTGTCACCACTCACCACCGTGCCTGGCGGCTGTTACTGTCGACTCCTGCACAGTGCACACGCTTGGGGTTTGCATATCGTAGTGTAGGTGTATACTAGGCGGCCACAGAGCGCTGCCAGTGATTCACGTTGCTGCTATGCATGCCCATTCATCCTACATTCATCTACGGATTGCATTGCATTTTGACGGCGTTGCTGCCTCATGAGTCATGACACAGTGGGATGACTTGCAGGTCTGCACGGCACGCCCGTCATTGCAAAACCAGTGTTTTGCCCCTAGCACCGTTGCGCGCGCTCTCCTGGTCACTGTGCCATATTGTGCCATAGGAAGAGGAATTGCCTGGTAGCATTACCTTGTTAGGGCCCGAACTGCCTTATGCGCATTGTACTGCGGATCGGACTCAGCGCCGCCCTCTCCCATGCCTCCTGCACCCCCTGAGTGTACGCCTGCCCCCCCCGAGGATTACGCCTTGCATCGCACGTCTTCCTGCGCTTCTGCCTCCTGCCTGCCTGGGCGTCTGCCTTTGTCTGGGGTGTCCCTCGTCTTGTGTGTGTGCACGCGTTTATTACCTGCATGCCCTACCAGCATGCGTTCATCACCTGTCAGCATGCTGTTCTCTCCCATGCGCAGTGCCCCTTAGGGTGATGCAGGCTGTGCATTTCCTGCAATCACGCAGCCTTTCCTGGAGCATTGCGAGCACATTGGTTAGTCTTGCTGCTGCAGATCAGTGCCTGGGCCTTTCTACCTGTCGTGTCTGCGCGGTCCAGATGTAAATCTCTCACTGCGCGCATGTTTGAGCGGTTGTTGCGCACCACCCTGCGTCGGAGTGGCAACAGACTGCTGCAATGACGACACAGAACTGCCGCTCTGCTGGCAGTGACGGCAGCACGTGTTCCATGATGCCACACACTTCACAGCCATGATCGCATGACACAACCACCACAAGCACGGCATGTAGCCACCTGCCGCGGAGAACCACAGAATGAACAGGGCAGCCTGAGCGATTACCAACGTGCCCATTGCTGTCTGCAGGGCTGGCCCGGACTTGGTGAACGCGCGCAATTCGCTTTGGCCCCATCCTAAGCTTGGGCACAGTCTGGTGCCGCTTTTCCCCACCCCCTGTTGCTAGTGGTTGAACTTCAATTCTGTTGTGCTCAACTCGTTCGCACCAACTCGCATGCGCTGACCTGCAGCGCTCTGTTTCGGCAGCAGGGGTACCGCACCCACCTGACTGCTGCGCCTACTGTTTGGTGTCTCTTGCGCTGTCTACACAGATGTACTCTCCTGTCCTTACGCTTGCAGTTTTGGCGTGTCTACAGCGCTCTGCTCGTGCCCTCTGCCTACCTCACCGTTCCCCTGCGTGCCGTCCGCTCGTTGCCCTCCACCCATCACACTTAGCGCTTCCTTCAGCACCAGCATGCCTGCATGGGCATTTCCTGACTGCCGACCTGCTAGCCCTTGTTGTGGTTGTAATGGTGAGCTGCCGCTTAGTGTGCATCCCTCAAGTACAATTACGCTTGTGCGTTGCGGGCGCCTTGCGTATATCGTGTAGTCGTTCGTTTCTTTCTGTTTATGCAGACTGAGCACAGCAACTTTGGCTTAGCGGTCTTATGACTTCACCCTGAAATACAGCCAGCAGCGGAACCGCTTTGATCTCTCGCACGGACGCACACGCTGCAAATGAGCGAGCAGGTGTCTGGTGCTGATGCGCTGGAGGCCGTCCTGTGCAACCTGAACCACCACCAGACCTGGCACTGCAAACTGGATAGCCTGACACAGCTTACCCAAACGATTTCGGCGTTTGCGGGCGCTCAACTTGGCCTGTCGGATCTTGCCCCGGCTTCATCAGCTGCTTACAACGCCATCAGCTTACAGGCCCTCGTGAATGCCGCTCCTCAGCTCGTTCTGGTGCTGGCGGAAGCAATTCTTGAGGATGGTTGGCCAGGCGAGACCCAGGGCGAAACCATGCTGTGTGTGGGGAGTGATGGCAGTGTGTGCACTGCTGCAACTCCACAGGACCTTGCGATAAACGGTCTTTGGCATATGCGCTTGATTAGCTCACAAGTCCCATGCGTGACCTATGCGCCGCTCTGGAGTGAGCGCGCGGGCAGTTCAGCACCTGCTGACGGTACCTTGTTCGACCGTCTCGTACGCTATGCGTGCAACCGGCTCAGCCATGCAACTTCAGCTCTCACGGACAAGCCGCTGCAGGCGCTGCTGTCCACACTGTTGATCGCCTGCTTTGACAGCCTCACTACACCGGTTTCGATGGACGTCACTCGGGAGCTTATGAAAACGGTTAGTGAAGAGTCTGTTGCTTGCTTTCTTTGCTATGTGGCTTGGCACTGCTGAATGCCAGTATGTGTCTGTTCAAAGGGAATCCGTCGGACCATACACATCACTGCAACGTGCGCTGTGGTCCCAAGGTCTTGGTGCACACACAGCTGCCAGCCTTCTGAGCTGTGGTTGTCTCTATGTGTTGCGTAACGCAGGTGTTGGTGCTTGGAAGTGATACTGTACTGCTGCTTCTCATCAAGTCCGCCGTAAAGCGCATACAAGGTTTGCAAGCCTCGCCACAAATGGAAGCGGCGGAGCGCGACTTCGTATGCTGCTTATGGGACATCCACCTGGAGACAGCAGCCGTGCGGGCTGTACAGAGGCTGAAGGGGCACTCCGCGGCCGCCGACTGCGACAGGGCAAGTGTTGTAATTGACCTGGTGCTCCGGCTTGCGGGCATCGGACAGCAGCTTGCCCTGACAAGCCTGAGCAGTGATGATGAAGGTGCCTTGATAGCAAACTTTATCTTGCCCTTTTTGGAGCGCTTGGAGGCGGCAGGCGCTTTGAGCGTGCTGCTTGGTTCCGCGCAGCAGCTGGTGGCTGACGCAGACGCCGCGGAGGCAGCGGTGGCAGCACAGGGCCAGGCGGAAGCCTCCTATGAAGACGCTGTGAGGCTGGTACATGCCCGCACTGACCTGGTCCTGCTCTCAAGCCTGTTCCTGGTCCGTGCCCCGTCTGCATCGCCAGCAGCAGCAGCAGATGACGCTCTGCGCCAGCAAGTCTTTGAGCGGGTACCAAGGTGCCTTACACCACCACCAGCACACAGCGTGAAGTTGGCACGTGATCACATGCGTTCACTTGACATTTTTCTCTTTATACTCCGTGCGAGCGGGCGGGTTGTTACATCGCCTGGCCCCAGCAGGTTTGCACTGCTGACAGAAGCGAACGTGCGCCTGCTGCTCAGGCACGGGCTGTTGTCGAGCTTAGCAGCGCTAGCCGCCAGCCATGTCGACGAATTCATTTTGAGGTCATGTCAACTTCTTCTCCGCCTTTCCAGACACGTTCGTGCATTGCCTACTGCAATCGCCGCTGACCACATCAAGCTACTTCGCCAGCGAGCAAGCAGCCCTCAGACCGCAAGCAACGCAAGCTGCGGTGACAGGAGCCTGCAGCAGCAGCAGCAGCGGTCGCTGTATGAGGTGCTGGTTGAGACCCTGACGCCACACTCACGCCAGGCACAGCTGATGATTGCCCTTGACGGTGAAAACGAATGGGACTCGATGTGCGTTGTGCTGACAGGGGCTGTGGTGAAGCCAGCACAACGCTCTGTTGAGGTCAGTCACAGGGCCTGGCATCACCCTGCAGTGTGTATGGTGGATGGAGGATGCGTTGCCAGTTGCAACATGCTGTGCGACGTGTCGGTGTATTGCAGCGTACTGCAGTATGTTACTGTGTGTTGCAGTATTGCAGTATTGCAACACGTTCCTATGTCAATCCTACGCGGACCTCATTCCCCACACCGCAATGCGTCAATGTGGGTGGGTGGGTGTGAAGAAATGAGTGATAAGGCTGGCCAGCCCCCCTATGTGTACATATGCCTGGTGTTCGTCAGGAAAGATGCTTCCTGGCCAGACAGACTCGAGCATGCAAAGAGCAAACCACCCACACCACAATGCTTGCTTATGTGCAGGCGATGCTGAGTGCGCCGGCCCCAAGCGCGTCCACTCCCGCTGAGGCGCCACCGCCATCACCAACGCTGTCACCGCCTGCACCACCGCCCTCATCACTGGCGCCGCAGCACCGCCAGCACCCACAGCAACTGACTGCTGAGCAGCAGGCGGCAGCAGCAACGGCGTCATGCTCCAGCAGCAGTGCTGGCCATCGCGACGGCCCTGGCGGTGAGTCACCCTACAGGAGTGCTGCCATGTTTGGCCAAATCCTGCTACTGGCAACACGCGCACAGCACTCTCTGGGTCAGGCTCTGCTGCACACCCCTGTCTGCTGGGGCAGCGTGAGGTCGTTCAGCTGACGTGTAGTACCAGCATAGTGTAACACACTTCATGGTCATAGGAGCCCGCAACTTGCATGACATCTCCTAGGACGAACGCACTGTGGCATGCGGATGTGCGGTGCGCTTGGCAGGCGCATGGCCCTCTCGTGCATCATGATGGCGCTGCGGGGGTTCAGGCGGTGCCCCGCACCGCAACATGGCAGACCAGCATGTGCCGCAAAAAGTGTGTGTGCCGAAGTCACCATGCACTGCTGCGTTGCTGTGATGGACAAGAGATTACTACCCGCCTGCCTGTCCCGCTGCTTTCGGGTAATGATGATGATGATGATGATGATTTTACAGTCTGCTAGCACAATGCCAAGGACTGCCCTCAAAGAGGGGACCAACACCCAAAAGACAAACAACAAGCACTGACAGACACAATGGTGTCCCACATGTTGTGATATGACACTATTC
>BDDA01001053.1:26751-37095 GCA_001662385.1 Chlamydomonas asymmetrica | reverse complement strand
TCCCTCCCCGCCCCCCCAAGGCAGGCTCACCTGTTCAGCGCCGCCTCCAGCATGTCACGCGCGGGCCGCAGCAGCTGGCGCGCAGCCTGGTGGTCAGTGCCGCGGCTGGCGTCAATCATCTCGTTCACCATCGCCAGCCGTGCACTGAGCGCCGCCTGCAGCCGCGCCGCCTTGTCGCGGCGTGCAGGCGAGGTTGCGGGGAGCGTGGACCAGAAGTGGCGGCACAGCTCAGATACACCCAGCACCTGCACAGCGGGAGGGACGAGGGAAGGGGGCGACCATCACACGCGTGCACAGTGATGCCCCCCCTTCACACACACACACACATGTACCACTGAGGCCCCCCACCCCAACCCACATCAGCAGAGCAGAGCAGCTGCCTATGAGCTACCATAATCGCTCAGGTGTGGCACACGTGTCAGCCCGCGCGCCCGGCCGCGGTGAAGGCGCCACCCAGCCATACCCGCCTACCCTCACGCCTATCTACCCACCACCACCTACCTGCTGCACCCCTGCTGGGCACAGCGACAGTGATCCGCGCATGTCGACCACACTACCGTATGCAGTTCAGTTTGGGCACAGGCAGGCAGGCAGGGACGCAGGCAGGGCATGTGGTACAGATGCACTGTGTACCAGTTGCAATGCATTTGCACACTGCTATTTCAGCAAGTGCACAAGCACAGCAAGGCTTTGCTAGCAGCACAGGCGCGCTGGCAGCTGCTGTGCAGGATTACACCATGCATGCATGCATGCAGGGGCACCCGTGAGCGTGACATGGCCCTCAGCAAGAAGCATACCTGTGCACACACCTCCTGGCTGCGAGGGCCAGCCAGTCAACCACCTCACGTCAGTCACACACATCCTTCAGTCGCACCCGCCCCCCACCAGCCGCCTCCCCCCCCACGTGCACCGCCTCACCTGCAGCCTGAGGGTCTGCATCACGCCTGGCGGCAGCGCCCTGTCAGGGGGCCGCGGCGCAGCGCCGCCCACAGGCAGCAGGCTGACGCCATCCGCGGTGCTCACTGCGGCAGGCGTGGCGGCCAGCAGCGCCTGCGCCGCCGCCTGAGGCGCCAGCGGCGGCAGCGGCAGCGCCCAGGGGTCTACGCGTGACAGCACCTCCCGCCAGTCAGTATGTTGCTGCTGCTGCGGCTGTAGCCGTTGTTGTGAGTGCTGTTGTTGTGACTGCTGCACCCCGGACCATTGTTGTTGGGGTGCCTGCTCCTGCCACCCCCCCGGCGCACCAGCACCTGATGGCCCGGCACTGCCGCTCACCCAACCGCCTTGGGCGGCGCCTGAGCCTGAGGCGGGTTGCTGCCGCTGCTGTGCCTGCGCGTCCGTGGCGCCTGCTGGCCCCCCGCCTGCCGGTGCGTTGGGCTCATTGCCTCCCATGCGCTCAAAGTAGCGGCGCGGGTCAGCGATGTCCAGCCGCTCATGCAGCACTGCGCGCGGCGCCACTAGGTCCTCCAGGCAGGACGTGTGGCGCGCTGAGGGATCTGCACCACCGCCACCACCACTGCCGTTGATGTCAGAGGGGCCAGGATCACCGCCTGCAGAGCGCTTGCGGCCGGCCTGATGCTGGTTGGCATGCGGAGCAGCATGATGGCCGTTGGGCCTGTGCTGCTGCTGCTGGGCGGATGAGCTGGAAGGCTGCGCTTGTGGTGTTGCCAGTGAGGGGTTGTCCGCTGCAGCCTTGCCGTCATCAAACGCCGCCACACCCTGCAGTACGTACCCCGCGTGTGCGTTGTACTCTGCCGCTATCTCCCGCAGGATGCCCCCCCCACTGGCGGCCGCAGCCATGGGGGTCAGCGCCGCAGCAGGCAAGAACACGGCGCCCCGGGTGCCCCCGCCCCCGCCCCCGCCCCCGCCCCCGCCCCCGCCCCCGCCCCCGCCCCCGCCCCCGGCAGCGGTCGTCACCTCCTCCAGCGCTGCGGGCTCCTGCAGTGGCACGCACGCATGACGCATGCAAACGCCCAAGCTTCGCAACCAACAGCACCGCGATTCAAAGCTGTGCCAGCAGCACAGTGCAGTGCATTGCTCGCCCCACCATTCGTGGCTATCCAAGGGGTCAGCTGTTGCGCTTACTACGCGGCCTGATCGGCACCAATTCACACCTCTACGCACCAGACAGATACCGCTGCGCAAAGCCAGCAGTTTATCAGCTGGCAGGGAGCTAGGTACCTCCCCGCGGCGGCGCGCGTGACGGCGCAACGAATGGACGCTGTCTTGGATTGCTGACTGGCGCATCGCCATTCTGCTGTTGGCGTGTCTAGCTAGATGTTGATTGCTGCTGCCTTGCCTTGGCTCTCACATCGGCCTGCATGTCGGGCTGGGGCTCCTGGTCTAGTTAGTGGCTCAGCGCACACTGACTGGCTGCTAGGCACAGCGTCAGCAGAGGCCACAGCTGATGAACCAGCCCTGGAGGTTCCCTTGGATACAATGCGTCTGTATGACTTCCTTTTGATAACCTTCAGCCATTTGCACCACCCGTTATACGGAGCTCTCAACACCTGGGCCCTGTGTGCACGTCCCTGGCACCGCCAACGTGCGGTGCCAACACAGTACTGTACTGCCTCAGCGGGCCCAAGGCCCCAAGGCCTACCACGCACTGTACAGTATGATGTGCTGTCACCACCTCAAGGCCATGCCATGTCATGCCATGTCAGGGTACACGCTAGCTGGACAGCTAGGGTATGCATCACGTGTAGTGTGGTCCCGCACGCACCGCAACGCACGCACCTTGTTTGCTGCGTGCGCCAGGCCGAAGCCGGCGTACTCCTCCCCCCGCTGCGACGCCAGGTCCAGCGAGGCGTCACAACCGCGCAGCCGCGCACGCACCTGCGCATGAGCACACGTGCATGAGCAAATGCGTACATTGTTCATTCAGGGACACCACCTGCCAGCCTGTGGCCGTGGAGCGTGCTGTGGGTAACGCAGCCGGCATAAAGAATGCTGCGGATGAGTAGCGCATGGGAACATCAACACAGCTGAAAGCGTACGGCAACAACAAGAAGGTGCGTTCAGCTGTGCGCGCGCTCATGCCCAACAAGGCCGTAGTGCATGCAAAGCCTCCCCCCTCCCGCTGGACCACAGCCTCACACACACACCCGCCCTGGACTCTGCACCCCGTTGCCCTGCCCCTTCGCTTGCCGCTGCTGCTGCTGCCGCCGCTGCTGCTGCCTCACACCCACCCACCTGCTTCTCCGCCTCTGCTGCAGCTGCAGGCGGCAGCTCAAACATCTCCGCCACGTTGTCTGGCGCCACGTACGCATGCCCCTCCAGCGCCGCCTTGCGCTTGGCCTGATGGTCACCGGCATCAGCAGCAGGAGGTCACCACACAAGCAACCAGCAGGGGAGCGTGAGGGACAGCAGCAAGGGCAATATCGCCCTAAGCATGTGGCGGCAGATGTGGCGGCGTGCAGCGTGTGATGGGTGGTGCGGAGGGCAGGGAGGGACACTGGCAAGTGGCAGGTGACAAGGCATACGATCCGCCACGCTGGCACAACCCGCATAACAGTGTGGCGGTGTGTTGTGGTGTTGGTTGTGGTCATGGCAATGCTGGTAGTACACGCGCAGGTGCAAGCTGGCATGTGGGCGACCAGGAACCTGCGTTGCCGTGCGGACAGCCCTGAAGCGGACAGCCCAATCAACCAACACTCAACACCCAACATGAGCATCGAGCAGCCAGTGTTGCCTTTCAGGCCCGCCACCACCACCACCACCACCACCGCCACTAGCAGGTGCAGGCATGCAGCAGCAGTAGCAGTAGCAGTATAGGTACAGTGTGGTGCGGTGTAGCGTGGCACACAAACACTCACACACAGGCATTACAAGATTTACAACCACCGCCACCCTCAGGCGGTCCCTCGCGGCGCCTGCCTACCAGCTTCTGCTTGCGGTGCTTGGCGTAGCGCGTCCAGAAGTCGTGCGCGCTCATGCGGCCTCCGCCCACGGCCTCCTGGAATGCGCGCCGCACCTTGGGCTCCTTGGCCAGGATGCCCGCCAGCAGCTCCGCGCTCATGTTGTACACGGTGCTGCCGCCCACGCGGCTGCTGCCCACGCTGCCACCAGAGTCAAAGTCACCCATGTCCTGGCGGGCAGTGCAGGGCAAGGCAGTCAGTGGACGCAGTGGTGTGCTGCTGGTCAGCAAGGCAGTTGTTGGGCCGTGTACAGGTGAGGGAAACAGGGACAAGCACTAGTGCCAGACAGCGGAAGGCGACAAACACCACCACGCCCACCACATGCGCATATGCAGCATCGCCCAGCATGTGAACGTTGCTGCGACGTGCCTTGCAGTCCATGCTTCAGTTTGCCCCGCTGTGCCCGTCCATCATGATGCCTCCCATTAATCCCCCCAACCCCACCCCACCCCATATCTGCCATCGCCGACGCTGGCGTATGGCAGTGATGGCCTACGAGGGCTGGCGTGGCTGGCCTAATGACGCAAAGGAACCACTCGCTCACTCGACCCCTTGCATGCCAGCACCGCGCACACCGCTCACGCCCCTCACTGCGCGCACCTCCAGGTTGAGCATGACGTTGGACAGACCCACGCGCAGCTGCTGCGTCACCGCCCTGCTGACCCCGCCGGTGCGCCGCCGCACCACCCCCGCCCAGAACTCCGCCTCACTCAGGCAGCTGCCGCCCAGCGCCGCCGCGCCGCCCGCGCCCGACGCCACCAGCTCCTTGTGCAGCGCAGCCACGTCGCTGCGGGCAGCACCAGGGCCAACACGGCAAGCGAAGGCGGCTGATGTGGCTGGCAGGCTGAGAGGCCACCTAGGCCACTCACTCGTGGAACATCCAGCCGGTACCGCGTGCATGCTGCCTGCCAGCACAGACCGGAGGTGCCATATCAGCATGCGCCATACCACACAGCATATACCCCACCATCCCCCCCCAACAGGTTGATGCATGCCACGCCGCACGTTGCAGCCACACACGCAATCTCTTTGCACCAGCGCCGCAGCCATGCACACATGCACCAGGTGAGGTGAGAGGTGAGAGGGAGGGAGGGTGTGAAGCCGCTCACGCGTCGGTCTGCAGTATCTCCAGCCGCTGCGCGCGTGTGAGGCCGGCGATGATGCCCTGGGCCTCAGCAGCAGCACCAGCACCAGGCCGGTGGCCCGCATGGTGCGGGTGGGCTGGGTGGCGATGCTGGGGTGCCGCACCAGCACCACCGCCACCGCCGCCAGCAGCTGAGGCGCCGGGCACTCCGCCTGTCATGAGGTGTCAGTGCACGCCACAGAGCCCAGCCAGCAGTGCGCATGACGCGACCCACATTGAGCAAGCCGTGCGGACCAGCGTTATCCACACCGCACCACCCACCCACCCACCCACCTGCGTGAATGCACGAGTGTCCTACCACACATAATAGTCGCTGGTGCAAAGGGGAGGGAGGGAGGGATGTACAGCTGGACAGTCCTGCCATAAGGATGAGGCCAATACCAGCAGCAATAGCGGTAATGCATGCAACAAGGAATCAAGGCGCAGGAATCCTGCCTGAGGCGGCGCAGGCCAGCAGGCCGCACGCATGTGCAATTGTGCATGCTGACATCATCATCATGCGCCATCACGGGTTGCGCGGAGGCCATCACGCCGCACGCACCTGCTGCCTGCGCTGCAGGCGGCCCTGTGCTCCCGCCAGTGGCGGCTGCCTCAGACAGCTTCATGAGCTACAAGCAATCCAATCCACAAGCACACGCAGTTAGATGTGGTTGCCTGGCCTAGCTGATGGTTGTGCTGGCAGCGCTCCAGACCGATGCTTTGAGAGCAGCACAGCTCTCAGGTATGCCAGAACCTTGGTGCAAGGCAAGCCTGCTGAAGCCCAACAGAACACAGTGCTACGGTGTAGCAAACTGTGCTGGTGTAGGACGGGAGGGGGCCGCCCGGCGGTGTGTCAGGTTGGCCCACCTTCGTCAGGCACTCCACGGCTGCATCTCTGTCGGGCAAACTATCAAACTCAAACGTGTAGGCACCAGCAGCGCCAAGACTGGTACGCAGCAGCGGCTTCGCCTTGTTCTGTTGATTCTCTGCAAGCGGGAGTGGACCGTTCAATGAGCAAACTGACAAGTCTACGATACAATTAGTGCAGCTCAGTGCACAGTAAGAAATTATGAGTCCAGCATATATTTGAGGCCTAGTGCTGAGGGCATGAGCCAACCCGCTCAGGTGCAGACGAGGAGCTGTGTACTGCAAGCGCCACACGGAGCAGCACGCACTTGTTATGCTGGATACCGGGAAGCTGAGCGCCTTGGCTCCAGCATGGGCTGCTGCTCCGTCTGGCTCCCAGCACACGCTGGCTCCACGCAGCACCAGCAGGCCGGTACATGGCTTGCCAGGCGCGGGCTCCAGCTTAGCCCGCTTGCTGAGGTGCACAGGATCGTGCTGCATGGCTCAAGCTTTCAGTCTCACACTGCTGCAGGTGGTTCACAGATCCAGCGTGGCTGCCGTGCTTGCTGCCGCTATGCAGGCCGTGCGCGTGCCTGGCAACGGAGCGTGCAGCACAACGCAGCACAACGGCGCGCGCTCCACATCTGCCAACAGCAGAGGTCCAGCCAATGAGGTTGCTAAACACTCTGCTGTAAGGATATGCATCTGTGCATTCTCAGTACTGTGAATATGGGTAAACACTGGGTTTGTGGTCGCGTGGCGACCCCTAACCACCTTGACACGCAACTCGGAGTGGAGGCGCCCAGTCTCGTGTTCGTGGTGCCAGGCAGAGAACACCTAAAGCAGGACCTGCATGACTGCATCACCTTATAGCCTCCATATCATAACAATGAACAGTAATGAACGATGGACTGACTTCCCCACTACCAACAGCAGATGCTAGCCTTACTAAACCATGCATGCTCTCCAGTACGCATGCTCCATTATCTGCTACATGCAAGAAAGCAAGGGAATAGGCTTGCCACTGATGTCAAGGCTAGAAGTAAAAGGGGTGACGGCTCCGCCTGGTGGGCAGGCCAGCCTCAGCCCACAACGGGGGACCGTTAGCCAGTGGGACAAGCTCATCGCACCAGCAGTGCAGTGTTGTGGGCGCGTGTGGCGCCAGTGGGGCTGAGTAGATACATGTTGCTGCAAGCCAGGTAGAGCACATGGTGAGCACTGAGCAGCGTGAGGCCTCACTGGCTGTGAGGGTATGCATGCGTGCATGCAAGGCGCACAGCTGGGCTGGGCTCGTCCCGCTGCGGGCGAGCGGCAGCCGCCCTCAGCGTGAGCGCCTAGACCCTGCACAGGCGCGCACACTGGCCTGCACGCCTCTCTCCTGCCTGCCCCTCGCCGCACCTGCCCCCGCCTCTCCTCGCCCTCCTATGCTTGCACACATGCACACATGCACGCACGCACAGGCACGACTGACCGCGCAGCCTCACTACACCACACCACACCACACCACACCACTGCACGCGGGCTGCTGACCGCACACATCATCCAGGTGGGGTCTGCACACACTGACTGCCTAGGCAAGGCCGTCGAGCTGGCTGCTGGTGGTGGTACCGCATCCACACTGACAGTAAGCCAGGAGCGATGAGAGATGATGACCTACTGGTGCTGACTGCCTACCAACGTACTGATCCACCCCGTCTGATGCATGCCATATGGGCGGATATGGCGCATGGCTTCACGCAGTCAAGGTTAGAGGATCGATCGTGTAGGGTACTGTCCAAAACAGTCATTACAAGGCCTTTCATTACAAAGCCTTTGCATTCCACTTGCAGTGCATAGGTTCCCGGTGTGAAGGACTACGTACCATACCAGTATACCACGCATACGTCACTGCGTAGTGTACTGGTGGTGTACACACAAAGGCACAGCGCCCTACGCACAAGCAACACACTGTGCTGGGCTGTTGCCTTGCCTGCGCACAGCTGCGTGACATCTGCATACGGTACATGACACCTCTAACTTGCCAGCACCATGCCTGGCCCAGTCATTGTCACCCGCATGTGGTGGTCATGCAATGACGGACATCTCAGCCTGCCGTCGTGTTTTTGATATATCAAGTCAAACGGTCATCGGAGGGCATCCACATCCATGTAAACCCGCTACGCAGCCCATCCCCTCCACAGCACAGCTCACACTGACAGCTCACTCATCAGGTGTGCATTACCTCAGGGCACGCAGGCCACACGTCAGCAACGAAATGTGCTGCATGCTGCACGCCTGGTCCTCCGTAACTCCGCATCTATCACATGGCTGCTGACTGTCCGCACCACCGTGAGACACACACACACGCCTCACGGCTTGCGTGGCTGCGCCGGGTTGACCTTGATCTCACGGCTGCCTAGGCGCCGCCCGCTCAGCGCCAGCGCAGCAGCCACGCCAGCGCTGTTCGCAAAGTGCACGTGCGCGTAGCCCTTGGAGCGCCCAGACACCTTGTCGGTATGTAAGCGCACCTGCCAGGGGGCACAGAGGGGCACGGAGGGGTGGGCGCCAGGGTCATGGACATGGGGCGGCCCACAACCACGGGATGGCGCACAGTTGCGGGCGTGCACTGTGCGTCGAGGTGCAGTCAAGGTGCAGGCGTGTGGGCTGAAGTATCAAAGTATGCGTGACGGCCAGCGGATGGAACCCTTCACTTGCACGATGGGATAACGCGGTGACCGATGGTGCTCCTGCTGCCCTAGCTGACTGGATGCGGAGCTGCACACGCACAGACAGGAGGCCGGCTGGCCAACATGCGCAGATGCCACCGCAGCCCCCTCCCTCCGCCCGCACGACACGCCTCACCTTGGTGGGCGGCGCTCCATTAGCCGCGAAGAAGTCCAACACCTCGCCGGCGGTCACGTCAAACGAGATGTTGCCCACGTATGCCACGTTGTACTCATCCGACACGCCAGGCGCAGCAGCGGCAGCAGCGCCGCCACCGCTTGCAGCCGTGGTGGGCCCGGTAGCGCCAGCGCGGTCACTGGCCTGCGCCCTACTGCCTGGCCCGGACTGCGCCTGGGCCTGCTGCTGCTCCTCAAGCTGCCGCTGCGGCTGGCTGCCGTTGGCGTTGGGGTGCTGTGTGAGTGGCTCCGCCGCGCCGCCCTCCCCTTCGCGCTCCCTCTCCCTGCGCCGTATGTCCTGCGCGGCCCTGCACTTCTCCACCCTCAGCGCCCGCCCCTCCAGCTCCTCACCCGCACACGCCAGCGCAGCCTCGTACCTGGCCGCGTGAACGCATGACCACACCGGGCCAGACAGATGACAGAGACGACCAGGCAGGCAACAGGGGAAGGCATTTACGTTGCGTCGGCTGTGTGCAAGCATCTGTGTAGAGCATTGCTGCGGGCTCCTCATGCACACAGCGCACAAGTAATGCTTACATCCATAACGCATGTGCTGCTGCGCCTGTGGTGGTGCCACACGCACGCACGCATGCACGCATGCAGGTATCATGCAGCACCACCCGCCAGCAGGACGCACCGCGCACGTGCCCAGCAGCACATGCCGTGCACAGGGGCGGTGAAGGCCTCTCACTCTCAGCCTGACGCACCACCACCAGGCCAGCCCCCCCCCAGCCCCCTTGGGTGCCTCCCCCCCCCCCCTCCTCACCCCTGTTGTGTCTTGAAGGTGATGAAGCAGGTTCCGTTGAAGTTGCCAGTGTCCTTGAACCTCAGGCATTCCAGCGCCTCCACCTCACCGCAGTACGCCCAATACGCCTGGCAGCAGCAGCACGCAGCAGCGGCCGGCAGGTCGGGTCAGGTCGAGTCAGGTCCACTCTTGCCCCCCGTTGTGGGCCCCCCGGTGTGGGCCTTCCACCCCCCTTCCACCACCAAACACTGCTGCCATCACATCATCAAACCATTCATATCACCCCACCAGCCCCCAAGGCCGGGCCAGGCCAGGCAGGGCCGCGCTGCTGCTGGTGCTGCTGCTCTCCTCACCGTGATGTCCTCCTCGCTGTACTCGTGAGGCATGCCACACACCCACACCTGCAGCACAAGCAGCACCACCAGCAGCGGCAGCGGCAGCGGCAGCGGCATAAGGAATCGTACTTAACAACGGGCCCATGGCCAGCCCAGCATGGCGTGAGGCGTGAGGCGGTGAGCGGTGATGAGGTCAGGCGCTGGCGCTGAGGCAGACGGCTGGCGCTGAACGAGGCGTCACGCGTGTGGCGTGCAGCCCTGACAGACAGACAGGCGGTAACGGACCGTTCCAGCGCCGTGCAGTGCGCTACACCCCTCTACCCCGACCCCTGCCACCACCACTACCACTTTAAGGGCTGCCCAGGAGAGGAGCCTTGGCCCGGGCGGGCATGTGGATTGGGTGCGCATGTGCGGGGCAGGAGCAGCCAAGCCCTTGCACGCGTTGCGTGCGTCCTTGTCGATTGCTGAGCCATGCTAGGCCAGGCAGGCGAGGCGGATC
>BDDA01001053.1:6335-23734 GCA_001662385.1 Chlamydomonas asymmetrica | reverse complement strand
TGGCCTACGGTTGGGGCGCGCTCAGTCCCAAACCAAAAGCGCCAAAGTGGCGTGTTTTCAAGCGTGCACGACCTGGAAAATTACTTTATCATTTGTAAAAAGCATTAGAAGTAATTGGAGCACGAAGCACGCAAGTTTCAGTAAGTCTCATCCCTGACACAGGAGCTTTGAGGACCTGACTGACTGTTAGGCAATAGCTCCTCACCAAGAGCTGTGCTGTGCTGGTCTGGTCTAGGATGTGCCTTGCCTTCCCCCCCCTCTGGTGCGCATCGGAGCCTGCACCCCCGCTCCCCCTCCCCCCCGCTCTTCCCCTCCCCGCTCCCCCCCCCCAGGACTTCCCTCACCTGTGCCTCCACCGAGAAGCTGAACGCAAAGTGCTTGGCGCCATCACCGCCAGCAGCATTCTTGCCTGCCCTGCCTGCTGCTGGGGCAGTCGCCCTGGCGGCTGCCCCTGTGTCTGACGCCTTGCCGGGCGCTGCCCTGCTGCCTGCAGCTGCCGCGCTTCCTACATCGTCATTACTTGGCCCATCTGTGACATAACCCAACACCTGCAGGGGAGGACGAGTGGTGGGTGCGAGCGGTAGGGTGATGGCGAAAGGGCGGCGTCATAAGGGGTAGGGCGCAAGGCAGTTGGCGTACAGGTGCAACAAGCATGGTTCCATCCTGCGTGGCCGCGACGACGTGACTGAATGCACGCTTCTCACAGTGCGCTGGGTGCATACAAGTCAGGCAGGGCAATCAACACGCCAGCCAGGAGTGAAGGCCATGACACGTGTGCATCCACGCATGGGCGGCAATGCGCAGAGGATGCTGCCCCATGCAGGTGCGGTGCATCTCCATTACCCTAGCTAGCAGCTGCTGAAGCCCCTATGCGTCCAGTATGCATGCATGCATGCACGTGTAATGCGTACGGCAGCCAAGCGTGCAGGCCTTACCTTGCGAATGTGGTGAGCCTCCTCCAAGTTGCTCTTGCCACTGATGGGCCCCGCTACAGCTTCACTGGCATTGCCTGCTGCCAACTGCGCAGACCCAGCTGCGCTGTCTGCACTCTTGCCTTGGTGCTGTTCTTGGCCCTGCTGCTTGTGCTCGTTCTGCTCCTGTTTTTTCTTTTGCTTTTTGCCTTGTCCAGCGGCATCCACCGGCGGCGCGCTCCCCGCAGGCGCCACAGCCTCACTGTCAGCCTTGGCAGCCTCCGCTGGCTTCGAGGCAGCGTTGATGTCGTGGACTGCAACACCGTGCAACGACAGACACAAGCCTTGAATCAATGGCCAACCATACTGGAATGCTGCTGTGTTCAGCCCAAATAAGTGTGCACAACAGAGCACTGCATACCCAAGCAGTGCAGAACTGACCAGTGAATGACAACTGCATCACAGCCTTTAGCAGCAACGCTTCAACGTACCGCTGTTCGCTTGCGCTGCTGCGACCGGCGCCGCCGCCGCGGCAGCGGCTGCCTCTGCAAGGCGTCGCAAGCGGCGCTTCTCCTTCTTTGGGTTTGACAGCGGTATGCTCAAGTCTGGCGGCCCTGACTCATGCTTGGCTTCACTCACAGGCTCCTGCTTCTGTTTCTTGATGGCGGGTTCGCCCCCAACCTGCATTGAATTACCAGCCCCGCAAACTGGGTAACACGTGGAATGTCGCACGTTCACATTGCTGCTAACCTTTCACTCTCAAGCACCGACCTTATTTAGGTCGTCCAGTGAAGTGTAGCGCTGGTACAGCAGGACGCCAGATGGCTCCGGTGCCTGCACACGCTTGCCCAGGAAGGGCGCCTGCAGACGCATGTGCACAGCTCCAGTCACCATTGGTTCCGCTACTGTTAAAAGTCCTTCAAGAACAGCTGTATTGACTTGGAAATTCACCGACAGACCTTTGCGCTGCTCATCGATTGTGTCGCACTGCTGCTAGGCCGCCAGAGCACTGCACACGGAATGTGGTATGTATTGTGCTAATCAGACGAGAGTATTCAGGAACTTCACAAGGTATGTACCTCCTCAATAGTTACGGGTGTTGTGACAGCCGAAGTGTGGCAAAGCGGTGCGGTCAAGAGCGCATGATGGGCGTCGGTCATCCCCGAGACCGCTGCATTAATCGTCAGTTCAGTTGCTCACATCATGGCGCTCGCAAAGCTGCATGCATGCATGCCAGTGTTTTGGCTGTGCATTAAGCTCTGCCATCCTGCCCAGTGCCGCCCTGTCCGAGCAAGGGACAAACAACGGGTCACCCACTGCTTGTCAGCGCACCGTGGTGTTCGGGTGCCTAGGGCCTAACAAAGGTTGCCACTGACTGGAGGCTTGTGGACGTGTGGTTAGTGGCAGCTGCAGTGTTCCTGCTGACTGTGGTTTGTGCTGGCCACACTCACTCTTCGCCATGCACCCCGCACCGCACAGCACCACATGCTGCCTGCCGGTCTGCTTGCCTCTGCCTGCCTACCTGCCTACCTACTGCCTGGTGTCAGCCTACACTGCTCCAACCCATCATACCACTTTGCTGACTGCTGATTGCCAGCTGTCCAGCAGGCGCCCACCTCACCACATCACATCACATGCACGTGTCACCACTGGCTAGGCGCGCGGCACGTCATGATTGTGGCGTGTCTGACGCTATCGCTGGCAGGCCGCTGCGCATATTAATTTCTAGGCCTGCCAATGTGTGTGACTGACTGACTGTGCTGGGCGCGTGTGAGGATCACATACCTACCGTGCACGCATGAGGGTGTTCTACGGCTCAAGGGTGCTCCCAGCTCCGCAGGCCAGCATGCGCTCTCACCTGCTGCGACTGCTGATGATGCAGCACACAGCATCAGGCACATCCCTTGCCTCATGTGGGTGGGGGGGCGGCATCCTACTGCTGCGGCCTGCGTGACGCAGTTCTGTGACGGCCGCCGCCCCAGCAGGCCGCATGCTCACGGCGCTCTGACGTTGTGCATCGTTGCATGCCACAAGTTATGACCGTACGAGCGAGATGCGCCGCACGCCGCATCGATGCTGAATTGGTCAACCAAGGCATGATGCGACCTGGGCATTCATTCCATTCTGACCACCACTGTCTGGTCCAAGGCACGTGTCGGTCACACAGCCCATGCTCGACGCAGACGAAGGCGAGGAGACACACACACTTGGTGGGTTCCATATGTTCGCTTCGTGGAGGCGTACTGCAAGCACCACCACCAGCAGGCGCACACACATGAGCATCACTCCTCACCTGGCTGGCTGCGCTTGCCCGCTGGGCGCACACACACACACATTACGCATAAGCACACATACAAACACACTGCACGGCCCCACGGAAAGCATACTGCATGGCCCAACGGGAAGCAAAATACTTGAACACACACACACATTGTTGCGGTAGCTGCAGCTGCAGCCCCAACAGTCTGAACACGCACGCGTGCGTCACAGCATCACTAGGCATTGCGGGCATGTGACTATATGAGGACACTAGCTGCCGTGTTGCGTTACACAGCACCGCTCTCAATCTTTGAATGTGTGCATGAATGCACACATATGCTCACATGCACAAGTTGTCACCGGCGACCATGCGGATGCTCAGCTCAACCGCTTGCAGTCTGATGCTTTTGCTGCATCACGGTCATCTGCTGCTTCTGTTTTTGCTGCTGCATTAACGGCGTGAAGGCGACATGTGCGTACACCCTATTGTAGCGTGACGTCAGCGTTCAGCATCTGCCTGAGGATTGGCTTGCAGTGTGATTGTCATATGGGTGTATTGATGTTACCGGCAATCAGCAGGCCACAATATTCTCAGTATTTTCAGTTGCCCAACTGTCACTTCCTGGCACTTCCCTGCTTTCTGCACACCTAGGCTACTGCGGCAAGCAGCTCTTGGCCAGGTGCCCAGGACAGCTAAGGCCTCACACAGGCAGGATGGCACTGGACCTATGGAGAAGCTCAGACCCTGTGCTGTGGCTGACCGCGTTGCGCTCATATCCCTCAGCTGTCGAGGCAGCAGGAGCCACGGGCAAGAAGCAAGGGGGACGCTCTCGCCTTGTGGAGCTTGACAGGTCAATTTTTGGCACTAAACTCACAACTCCTTGCATGCCGTGCTGATCCTGCTTGCTGAGCACGCTTTCTGCGGAGGGTGGGCCTTGGATTGTCGTGCAGGTTGAACTTGGTTTATTGGGCACCTCCAGCTATGTGTTGTGTCTTTGCCAAGACACAATGCCTATGTGTACCCCGAGGGACTTCCCGCCTGCTGCATATGGGCCTATATAGCGCAGGTGGTATGTGGCGGAGCTCCCAGGCCTGGTGGCAGCGCGCGACCCTCCGCACATCACCAAGCAGGAGTTGGAGAAGCTGGTGAGTCAGAGTCACTGATGGGTGGACAGTGGGTCCAATGAGGGAGCACGGCTGTACGCACATACATGGTGCCTGCGCTGCTGCTGCAGCACTGTTGTTTGTGCAGAGCACAGTGTGCGCGCTGGGCACAGCGAGACTGCACATCTTGCACTGTGTGCGGAGCTAAGGTACCTCGTGTGTTAAGAGTTGCACCTGCAACGTCAGCTCCTTCACGTGCACCCCTCGTTATCATCTCATAGCCAGTAGCCACCGCCTCCTCTCCCCCAGCTGGCCTCACGCAACGCGCGGGCGTTCAGTGGCTGAGGTGCGGCTTCATGGTCCATTGGTCCTGATTGCCTGTCGTTGTCATGCATGCCACTATGCTGGCTCCTGAGAATGCTTTTTTGCCATGGCATATCATACAATTCATTGCGACCCGAGTCGGTTTCTCACTGTGCAACATGCCACATGGCATCCTGGACACAAGCACCGGTATGTGTGAGGTGATGGCCCCGCTCACTGACTCACCACTCACGCACTCACCCCCCCTGCCCCACACGCAGGTTGAGTGGAAGCTGAGCCATGGCCAGTGGCGGCCCAAGCTGCTGCAGTACGCCAAGGATCAGAAGCCAGGCGTGGTGGAGGAGGCCAGCAGGGAGGCACTGGCGCTGCTCAGGCAGCACCAGCAGCAGCAGCAGGCACTGCCTGGCACCACCGACTGCGGCGCAGCAGCCAGCAGCGGGGGGGCTGCAGGTGGCGACGCTGGTGCAAGCAGTGACGTGGCGCAGGCGGCTCAGGCAGGTCAGGGCCGGGGAGGTAGCAGCGCCAAGGCGCGTGGCAGGGGGGGTGCAGGGGGAGCCAGCAAGGCCAAGGCATCCGCGCCCGCCGCACCCGGCACCGCTGCCGCTGCACTGAAGGCGGCGCTTGAACGCCTTAAGCAGTTGCCGGGCGTAGGTGAGCAGGCGGTGGTGGGAGCTCCGGTTGGTTCTGTCGCCTGCCTGCCGGCTGCTGCCCGTCACGGACTCATGGTTGGCATGGTGGCCTCCTAGTGCAGCACTACTACTGCCACTGCTATCATCACTGCGGTTTACTGAAGTACTGATGCAGTGATCCCCCCCTGGCTCACCAGGGCTCACCAGGCGTGTCTGGCTTGCTGTGTGTGCATACGTGTGTTTGTGCATACATACATGTGAACACGTGTGGGCACGTAAGAGTGCGCGGTGGCCGTATGAATGTGTGTTTAGAAGAACTTGGTTCCCGTAGGGCCATGCAGTGTGTATGATATGATGCGTGTGTGTACGTCCATGTGTATGAAGGAGGAGCTTTGCCCGGCAGGGGTGAGGGCTGCTCCTGCGATGTGGCCTGACGCTGACGCTGACGCTGACACTGCGTAGTGCATGCGTGCGTGTGTGTGGCTCATCAGGCCCCGCCACTGCCAGCGCCATCCTCGCCGCCGCCTGGCCCGCGCGCGCGCCCTTCATGTCTGACGAGGCGCTGGGGGCAGCGCTGGCGGGCGACATGCGCGCCAGCCACGCTTACACGGTCAAGGTCAGTCGCGTGGTCTTTGGCCGCCGCGCCGCTGCTGCTGCTACCATATGCATGTGCGTGCATGCGGTACTGCCTGCCCGCCGCCACATGCCAATATGGTGCTGCTGCCCCACTTCCCGTACATACAGCCGCCACTGGCAGGCAGACGCTGCTGCGCGATTGGACACGACACCTCACCTGCTTTGGCAGTCAGTGCCGCTCCCAACCCCCCTCACCCCTACATGCCCTTTGTTCGCCCCGTCGCCCTGGCGTTCACCAGTTCACCCCCGACTCATGCGCATGATGGCCCCGTGTGACGTGATGGCTGCTGTGCGCCTGGCGTGCCGCGTCTATGCCCCCCAGGAGTATGTTGCGCTGGCGGAGGCGCTGGCCAGTAAGGCTGAGGCGCTGGGGGCCATCACCCGCCCGCAGGAGGACATACCAGCAGCCGCAGGTGGGCAGGGCAGTAGGGGGTGGTAGGGCCAGCGGCAAGCGCAGGGGTCGGGGGCGGCTGGATGCTGGCTGGGTGGCTTGGCTGTCAATGTCAATGCTTGCCGTTAAGTGACACTTGCGTCAGCACACAGCATGCCCAGCTAGCTCTCCATGCCCCATTCGATAATGTTATCCCAGGTGCCTGTCAGGGTCAGTGATGTGCATCATGCAGGCCACAAAGTGCTGCAGTGCTTGCCGGGGCACACATACATTTGGCTGGCAGCTGCTTGCTGGCATACCCTCACCTGCTGCTGCAGCCTCAGCCTAATCCTCAGTATGTGTCTCTGTGCTTGCGCTGCACTCGCCAGGCGGGCTGGCAGCAGCTGCAGCCACCACCACCACCACCAGCCCGCCAGATGATAGTGGCAGCGCAGACGCTGCCGCTGGTAGTGGTGGTGATGATGCGCGCGGCGACGGCACGCACCAGCAGGCGCAGGAAGGGGCCGCGCAGCGCGCTGGCGGGTGTCATGGCGGCGCTGGCGCGGGTGTGGTGGTGTATGGCTGGAGTGCAGTGTTGGTGGAACGCGCGCTGTGGGCGGCACACCACAGCGCCCACAGCGGCGTCGGGCAGGCAGGACAGGGCCTGGCGGTAGTCGCAGCTGTGGGCGGTGGCAGTGGGCTGCCCAGCAGCAGCAGCAAGAAGCAACGCGTGTGACTTGGTGGTGGCTGTCCTAAGGCTAGGGTCATGCACGACCAGCAGGATGTATGCGTACTGCTGTGCGGCTGTGCGGCTGCACTCACGCCTGCTGAGCGTGTTTCAGACCACGACTATGCATTCAGCTACCGCGCCGCCCTCGCGTGGTGCTCCTCTGCCCATCCTCTTACGTCCTTACGCAACGTGCATGCATCCACGAAACCCTACCTACGCCTGGCAAGCTGCACACTGCTTGGCCTGGTGTGCCATGTGCACGGAGGGGGGGCTGATGTGCAGTCATCGTAGGCAAGGTGCCACACGTACGTGGCGAACACAACCATGATGACTCACGAGTGGCGTAACACCACTCTTGGCAATTGTGCGATGCTGGCACTACTTCAGCACTTGGCACTTTTTATTGCTTGTAGCATATTCAGAGCAGTGCAGCATTTGCGCACCAAAGACCGCGAATTGAACTCACGATTGACAATGACAAGCACGCATCAAAAGAACTTGTACAATGAAATCAGGCATCTGGTCATATTCCGTGTATGCAAGTGAAGGTCCGTATGCATATATGCACTAGGAGTACCACATTCCCCAAGCGCGGGCGGCACATGGCACCATGTACATAGGTAGGCAGGTTAGCAGAGATGAATTGACTGAAAGCTATCATGATTCATGAAACTCTGTATTACGCCATGTCAGGCTCCTGCGTCCATGCGTTGTAATCTGTTGTAAGGAGTGTGTGCAGCATATGGGGGACCCACGGGGTGTGCTGGGGTTGTGGGGGGGCGGTGTGTATGTGTGTGGGGGGGAGGCATCGAATGTCAAACACACAGGCAGCATCGGCGTGGCTGTCAGGATGTGCCTACTGACTTGGCATATGGGAGGTGGGTGCAGTCTCGAACCCCACAGCAGGAGACGTGCGTGGCTAGTGGCTGGCCAGGGGCAGGGCAGGCGGCGTGTGTGTTTTAGATTGATTTTTATCCCGTGGGGCCATGCAGTGTGCTTTCCGCGGCGTGTGTGTGCGTCATCAGGCGCTGCAGCCCTCTGCCCTCTGCAATGGCTGCAATCTGCAGGTTTCGGCGGTGGACTGCCAGTGGTGGTGGTGGCGGCAGTGCTGCTGGCGCTGCGCTGGGGCAGGCGCGGATGATGCAGCCTGACACATCGCATAGCACCATGCCATGGCTACTGTTGACCCTACCTACCAACCTGCCTGCTGGCCACATGCATGTCAGCGTGAGCTGTAGTGTGTCATGTGTGGCAGCAGGCAAGGCGGGTAGGTACTGCATCACACCACAGCAGACACCCTCTGCGGCACCCCAGCGCCCCGAGGGGGGGGGGGCACAGGTGGTGCATGTGTCAGAAGAGCGTGAAGGGCTTGAAGGCGGTGTGCGCGGCGAGGTCCAGGCCGGAGCTGTACGCCACCTCGGCAGCGCGCTCGGCGGCCTTGGCGGCGGCGCGCGCCTGGCTGGTGGCGGTGACGGCGGGGTCGTGGCCGCGGCAGTAGCGCCTCACCAGCGCGGTGGCTGTGGGTCCGCCGTGCTCCTCCAGGCCATGCAGCACCTCCGTCACCAGGCCACGCAGCTGCAGGCGGCATACACGCAGCGGCGTCGGTGACACTGACATGCATACTGCACACAACGCTTAACAGTCGTGGGGGTGTGGGCGTAGACACAGAGTAAGGAGTACACACTCGTTAAGCATGCAAGCACGTGTGGAGCTGACTGCTCGCTGCTGGCTGAACCACACTGCTGCTGACGCGTCATATCGCACACCTCGCCCTATGCAGGTATCTACAGCCCACTCTCGCACCCGCAGCGGATGCATGCAAGGCATCCATGACCATGATGGACTGACTGCAGGCCCCGGTCATGCCTCACCTGTTGTACTAGGCGTGTGTTGTAGCCCATGTCTATTGCCATGCGCGGATGACCCAGGAACAAGTTGAACACCTGTACGTACGTAACCCCACATGCGGTACAGCAGCAGGCAGCAGGCAAGCAGCAGTGTATGGCAGCAGGTCAGCCAGAGGTAGGCGATACCCTGATTGCACGATGAGCGGCGCACCACTGGGCACAGATCAACTCGTGTCCATTCTGCACTTCTCTCTGTTGCTTTGACACTCTGTCCGAGGGGCACGAGTGGACTGGTGCAGGGGCGTGAGCGTGTGGGGTACACGACAGGCAGGAGGTACTTGCTGCGCCAGCCAACAGCAACAAGCAAATGTTTGCCCTAGGGGCTGCCCCGCTCTGCCCCGCTGCCGCCCTCCTGCCATTCTCCGCTATCATCCCCTCCCCTGTCAGTGCTGTGGCGTTGCTCACCTGCGCAAACTGCCACAGGTGTGATATCCACTCTCGCGCCGCGCCCTGCGGGTCCATGGCCAGCGCGTGCGCCATGAGCTGCAGCGCCACCGCCACCAGGGGGGGCTGGCGGCTGTCCAGCAGGCGCTTGAGGGGCAGCACCAGGGAGGACGCCAGGCCCATGGCAGCCAGCCTGACAGCAGCAGCAGCAGCAGCAGCAGGGAGGGGTACAGCAGCATTATTGACGTGGCAGGAAGCACAGAGTGCCCAGCCGAATGCCTTTGACGTCAGCAGTACCGTCGCTCAAACAAACAACCTGGCACCCCAGCATGGCTTGACATGAGGGGCGTGACGAGGGAGGGGCAGGGTACGGTGGCGCATGCAGCATGCTGAGCAAAGCATGCATCAAGTGCATGCAGATATGCGTATCGGGGCATGCAGCTGGGGGTGCAGGCAGGGAACCCGATGCCGCGCTGCACGTGCTTGCACAACACATACCCTGTGCTATTGCATGCACACCTTCACTTGCACAATCCCCCCCCCCCACACGCATACTCCACTGGCCGCCCGCCCCCAGCTGTGGCTCAGTGGCTCAGCCATGTGCCGCTGGCTGGCCTCTTCACTTGCGGCGCTCGCTCACCTCTCTCCCGCCATGAACAGCATCTCCTCGCTGCCGCGCACCGCCATGAAGTGGTACGGCTCATCCGCCTCCAACACACCCTGCACGCACGCCCGGCCAGGCGGCGGTTGCGCAAGGTGCGCCACAGCTTGACGCCACGCTCAGCACAAACCACAACACTGTGCCATATGCTGACATGACCAACAGAGGGTGTGCAGCGGGTGCCACTCGGCTGTCATGCCCCACCGCAGCTCGGCCACATCGGCCACCACATGTACATATGAACTGTATGGCTACTGTCACACGTGGTGGCCAGCACGCCAACAAACAAGCTGGGTGGGAGGCGCTGCAGTGTTGCCATTGCAGTGGTTGTGCTCTCTGAGCCGCAGCACTGTGTGCCATCACTCACTCACTGTACCACACAATGCATGCACAGCATAATTTCAACCGCCGTTACGGTTGGAATACTAGGCACGATTCGCCATAGTCCGCTCCCTCCCTCCCCAGGCACGGGCTCCGCAGCAGCACATGCCCCCTCTCATCATGTATCAGGTAGGCCCCTGACCTGACCTGACCTGACCTGACTTGACCGTCAGAGCGCATGGCACGCAGCATGGCAGGATTGCTGCACCCGCCAGCGGCCCTGCCTAGCTCACCTCCACGAATATTGGCAGCCACGCCGCCACGTCCACCTCCGCTGCTGACGGCTCCTCGCACCACACGCGGAACGACTGAGGCGCAGCGGAGGCGCTGCCTGCACCACCAGCCACCATGCACCATGCACCACCATGCACCATCAAGCGCACCGACACAATTGGCAGCACAGCGCACGTATGTCAACACGCAGCTGGAGGGAGCATGTGATGCGAATATGCGATGCGGTGCGATGCGGTGCCATGTGTGTTGCTTCTGCCTAAGCAGGCAGTGCTGTGCCTGCACGCAGGCCTCCACTTCAAGCAGGAGGGAGGGGCGGAGGCGCAGAGGGCCAGTGCCATGCATGCCACTGCAGCCCCGCCTGCCCCACAACACCCTCCTCCCTCTCCCCCCCCCCGCCCCGCCCCCAGCTGGCTCACCCTTGTCCACGCGCCGGCCCCACACCAGGCCGTCCTGCCGGCTGCCCCGCCAGCGCACGCTCACAAAGTCAATGGTGCCGTTGTCGTAGTAGGTGCGGAAGAGCGTGGTGGCACCACCGGACACACCGCCGCCTGTGAGGGTGGCGAAGGCGGGTGGTGCGGGTGGTGCGCTGGCCTCAAACGACAATGCCTTGCGCGGTGGCGCCACAATGCCACCGTTGCCCCGCTTGAAGGGAGGGTCCCTGTGAGCGCCATTCAGTCAGGTAGCGGCAGTCAGTCAGTCAGGCATTCAGCAGCAGCAACAACAACACGTGAGCAAGCAGTGCAGTGCAGTGCAGCACGACGGGCTGGCTGGGCATGCCGAGCGAGGGATGAGGTGCGGTGAGGTGCGGTGAGGTGGGGTGAGGCATGAGGTGGCAGGCGGGTCAGGCAGCGCCAGCGTCACAGCACTGGCAAGCTTAGGCGGCAAGTCACCGTCGCAGTGGGGCAAGGGCAGCCGACATTGTGTGGCACAGCACCAGCCGCCCAGCCTGCTGCTTGCCCTGCACTGCTGCACTGCACCGCCTGCCCATCACACCCTACCTAACCTGTACGCCGCTGCCCTTGATGGCCTTACTGCCTGCACCTGCCAGCTGCAGACCCCCCAGCACACACACACGTGCACGGGGGGCATGCACAGCTCCTGCCCCTGCCCCTGCCTGCGCACCTGTTGACGGGGTGTTGGTCCAGGAAGGACCTGAGCGTGTTGCGGGCGCGAAGGTCCAGGCCCTGGCCGGCGCGCAGGAAGTCCTCGGGCGGCCTCGCTGGCAGGCCGTGCGCCGGGGGGGCCAGGTCCCGTACCACCACCGCGCCTGACGCAGCAGCAGCAGCGCATGGAGGAAGGGGCAGGCAGCGCAATAGGGTGGGCGGGTGAGTGAGTGAGGCGCCAACGGGGCTTCAGCGCAGCAGGCGGCCCGCGCCTGCAGGGTCTGCGCTGGCCGCCTGCCTGGGCAGCAGCAGCTGCTGCAGGTCAAGTGCTACACGTGCTATGGCGCGAGGGCAGTACACGGCAGCGATACGCGTGCTGTGGGCGTGGACAGCGCCTCAGCAGTGTGTGGGCACGTGCGTGCACGGTGGGGAGCGTGAGATGACAGCAGCGGAGAGTCGATGCACGCGTCGCCAATCGCAGCACTAGTGCAAAACGCGGTGTGTAAAGGTGTCACCTTGGTATTGATGCACTGCCCGGTCGTCTGTGGCGTGGTCATACAGTGACACCCGCCCGTAGCGCCTGGGCGCGCCTTGCTGGCTTGCGTGCACAAGCGATGCCGAGGTCCCCCTGCGCCCCGCAGCTGACTTGCTGCGGTGCTCGGTTGGAGGGCTGATTGAAGCACGCTGACCGCTGTTGATCCTCAGCAGGGGGTTTCCTGTGGTCCGCATAGGCGCACTAGCTGGGCGTTGCGCAGACTCGCGTGCCAGGGATGAGCGTTGCATAGGTTGACCAGGAGGTTTTCGAGTATATCGGGTGGGGTGTGATTGCTCACTTAAGGCAAAAGGCTGTTCGCCCTGGCCTGTGGTCAGTTGCTGACTGCGCGCCGGTTGCGAAACAGCGCTTTTGGCACCATTTCCTCGCGTGTGATGAAGCACTTCCGCCATCCGATGCTTGTCAGGACATTATGAAATGGTTGATGTCCTCAGTAATGTGCTGGCTTGTTGGCTGCTTAGCTTCGAAGCTGTTTGGCCGTTCCATGTGTTCAAGCAGTCCGCCAAGTTGTAACTGCTTGCGGCCAAGTTCTAAGCGAACACCGAAACGGTGAAGAAATAGACACCTGCCGCTCATTCAGAGGCTCTGTGGCTTTCTGGTGGCGTTGCTCCACTGTGCTGGTGCCCCTCCCCTGTGTTTAGGGATGCCGCACAACGTACGCTGCAGGTTGAACCCTCAGTTCATGTGCTTGCTTCGAACACTCACACATGCGCTCGTTGCTGGCTGCTTAAGGCATCAAGGTTTCTGTGTTTCACGCACCCAAAATCCGTGGATTGCAAAAGCACAAAAAATACACGGTAGCCAACTAGTAAGCTTGAGTACGGTATAGCCTGGCCAGACAACATGCAGATCTGTGCACAGGCATATGGACCTGCCAGCTGTAAAACATATCAACTGGCTTCCGCACTGCCAGGGCAGGGTCTCGGGTTGTGGATGTCGATGATGGCCAGTCATCTGGGCCCACCACTACATCATGATCCCCACCCATACTTGATCCTGCATCCACTCCATTTCCACGTTAGTGTGCAGTACGCCAGTATGCAATGTGCGCTCCGCTGACGACAGCGCTGTCAGCATCAGGCAGCTGCGGAGAGGGATCCTGCTTTTCGAACAGAAGGCATATCGGGTAGCAGCGCTAGGTGCATGCGAACGGGGCGCGAGTAGGCAAGCCTGGCGGCAGTGCTGCACGCGTTAACGCCCTCCCTGCACCTTTGGCAATGAGGCCGCCAAGCCCGGCGTGCAAGCCAGCAATACCGGCACTCCTGCGTGTGATGGCTACGCAGACGGTGCCAAGCAAGCAACCCTGACAAGCAACGAGGCAGGTGTAGGCAGCTAGCTAGCATCTAGTGCCCACCTGGCAATAAGGGCTGGGGGTGCGGGGGATAATGGGAACAGCAGTGCTCGGGGGTGGGGGGAAGGGGGAGTGTGGGCATCGTGAAGAGAGGGAGGACAGTGGCAGGCTGATGAGGACGTGCACAGCCCTCCTCCCTCTTCCCCAGGCAGGCAGGCAGGCAGGCAGGCAGGCAGTGTGCAGCTGCATCGCTGGCGGGACGGGGCCAGCAGGGCAAGTGGGGGCGCGGCCTCATCCCAACACGACATGAGCGCTGAGCCAGCAAGCGCGGTAAGCATGCCCCTCCCCTGCACATGCAGGCATATGCATGCAGGCAGTGTGGTGGGCGGCACGTGGCTGCAGCGCCGCGCATGCGCAGGCAGGCAGCAGGCGGGAAGGGTGCTGGTCGTCCTGCTGGCATGGCGCAGCGCTGAATCCGTACTGCAGGCCCTGCCCCAGGTGGTGCCCGCGTGCAGGCGGGCCATGAGCACGTGTGTGTGTGTGCTCTCCAGGGTGGCACTGGTGCACGCACACGCACGCACGCACACACGTACGTTTCCATCCCCATGCATTTGCACACTGCATGGCCCCACGGGAACAATTATCTCCAGACACATACACACACCCACTTTTCGCTGCGAGTTCAAGTGCTGCCTGTTGCTGCGCTGCGTTGTCGTTGCTGAGCTCTGGCCAGTTTCTAGTTATTTTGTCGCTCTGCCTGCCCTGCTCACGTGCACTTGCACTGCATCTCGGGCTGGGGTGCCCTCGCGCGTTGCGCGCTGATCAGCTTCAGCAGCAGCACCGCTGGAGCAGCACAGATATTTTTAACACACGTTCACTCGCAGACCGCTTTTACTACAGCCACCAACTCAGACCATCAGACCGCTGTTCTCTTCGCGGCAGCCGCCAGCTCAGCCCAGACACCTCGCCACCCTCAGGTGCAGTTCTCACCATCACGCATAACAAGTACACTGCACGGCCCCACGGAAAGCATACTGCATGGCCCCATGGGAACCACACATTTCTAAACACACCCACACACGTACGCTCCAATCCCTTTCCCCACCCAGCAATGCCCATCCTGGTTTTCCTGTTGAGGGTGAGGGCAGCTGGATCAGGCTGGACGTGAGACGCCTGACCTATCCTTTGGTTGCATTGACAGTGTTCGTTCAGCCACTGACCTGACCTGACCTGTGATGCGCTACTCCTGGCAGGCAGGCATACGCCTAGGTAGGTACTAGGTAGGTAGGCAGGTAGGTAGGTGCTGCGGGCCTGCGCCCAGTGCAGTGCTCAGCACCGCTGGGACGCGCCCCGCGCTGCGTTGGCTCTGCTGCCTGTCTGCTGCCTCAGCACTGCACTAGGGAGGTGAAATGTCCAGGCAAGCACGTGGATGACGCGCAGCGCTTCAAGTAGGTAGTAGTCCCTGAGCGTGACAGCGCTCAAGCCACTGAAGTGAGGCTGAGTTGTCTATTACAAGAGATCCATCAAGCTTTGCTAGGGCTAGGAGCTGCAGAGCTCAGGTAGGTGCGAGGGCCTGGCATCTGGCCACGCAGGTGCAGCAGGCGCAGTACTGATAGGTGGGTGCGCGTGGTGCGATGGTCTTGTGGCCAGCCGGCGGACAAGCAGCACTGGAAAGGATGAAGGTCGCCAAGTGAAGGCGTGTGCGGCTGACTACAGCTGCTACAGCGGCGCCTAGGTAGGTAGGTAGGTAGGAATCATGGCAGCCGCCGGACCCGCCGTTGGCACGCGCAGCGCAGCGCATGGGCTCACACAGCGCTGCCACGCACACCCACACCCCACTGCCCCCTCACTTGACCTAGCAGCATGAGCATGTGAATGAAAGTGGCATGCAAAATGCCATCACAGCCGTACGAGCACGCGGCCGCTCAGCGTGGGGCTGGCGGGGCTGGCGGGGCGGTGAGGCCCAGCAGGCGCACCCCCGTGCGCATCCCACATCCCTACCTGCCAGGTGAGGGGGTGAGCAGCCTTTATTCTGATGGTGCGGGGAGAGCGTGCTAGGGTTATGGTGTTGCATCCTCGCAATGAATATTCTGATGATGGTGCAGTCCATGTTGCCACCACAACCTATGAGCAGCAATGGTGAGGCACTAATGGGCAGTCATGGACACGAACACACACAAACGCATACCGCGGCAACACACACACACAGGAGAGCGTTCATTGAAAAATCCCTCCCAGCGCTGGCCCGACCTTACTCTGGTCAGCATGGCAGCAACGGCCGCCGTTCTTAACCACACGCCGTTTGTAATTCACATGCATCCAACATGCAGCGTGTGCGTGTGTGCCGTGCGTGTGCAGCGCCTCACGGAGCAGTCCGTAAACGCCCCGCAGAGCAGCGCGGTGCGGAGGCTCCCCGGCAGCAGCGGCAGTAGCGCAACCCGCTTTCTACCATGCTGCCCGGCCATGCAATGCAATCACACTGCCACATGAGGAGTCCCGCGCTTGACGTTGCTGCGCAGTAATGCTAAAGAGGCGAACAAAAGGAGTGCATATAAAACATGCAACTTTCACGATTGTTGTCTCCTGCCTTGCGACTTGTGGCTACACTAGGCATTGCAGCCACAAGGCGCACGTGTGCATGCTCACTGCAGCACGGGCAACCCTGCACTTGCACTTGTCACGGGCTGCGCCCCATTCAGTCAGTGCACCACACAAGCATGCATCATTGGCGCGGCGGGTCATGTGCCCAGGCAGGCATGAGGCCACAGGCCATGGCGTGATGCGGGGATTGAACAGCAATCGCCTAGGCGCAATGAGAGGCCGCGGCGGAGGCACCCGCAGCCTGCACCGCCCACCACCGCACCGCACCGCGCAGCCCACCTGGCCATAGTAAGCACCAGCAGGCCCCTGCCTGGGTCAGCATGCTCCTAATCAGCATGCAGGTGGAGGTGAGGTGACACGCATCAGCCAGTGGCCAGCGATGGCAAATGTACCCGAGCAAACAGCGTGACGGCGGACGCATGCACGATGGAGGCACTGGCGCTGATGGCACCGATGCCTCCAAGCAGGCAGGCGTTCAGGCATTGGTGCGGGGGGGGGGCGAGGTAGGGGGACAGGTGCGCCTACAGCAGCAGGGCTTGCGTTGCTGTGCGAGCACCGCCAGCTGCCAAGGTCATTGCGCATTGCGTGGTAGCAGTGGCAGTAGGTCGCGGTGGTGGTGGTGGGCCACACCACACCGCATCACATCACATGCAGCTAGGAGGGAGGGAGGGAGGGCGCGACATGCATGCATGTATGTATGTACCAGCAGGGCAGCAGCAGGGCGACACCAGGCCAACAAAACGGCACCAGCAGCATCAAGGTGACAATTTTGCCAACAACAATATGGGCACTTTACAACCCACTTTATAGCCCCAACGTATGCATATCCGTGAACGCACTTCCCGCGGCGTCCCTTGCGCAAACAAATACCGGCAGCGAAACAGGGCAGTGCGTGCTGAGACAGGCTCTTCCAGTTTGGCCAGCAGCAGTCTTCAGTGTGAGCAGCAGCAGCAGCCCCGCAGCCCCGCAAGCCCCGACCAGCCCAGACGCCAGCCGCGCCTGCGCCGGGTACGCGACCCTGCCCTTGAAGCGCGGCGCTGCATGCATACTGGCTGGTGCCATGGCGTGGACCCTGCTTGAGCGATGCCCGAGGAGCCGCACCAGCCAAGAGGCACACGGTGTGTGGTGCAGTGGGATGCAGAGCAACCGGTTGAGGCGCTTGCCGGTGCGTCACTCCGCACCCATGCGCGGGCGCGGGCGCGGGTGAGGGTGAGGGGGTGTGCACGCACCCATGGCGAGGTGCAGGTGCAGATGGGCCCTCACCTGCCAGCGGCAATAGCCAGCCAGCCAGCCAGCCAGCCGCGACTACTCACTCTCTGCA
>BDDA01001052.1:0-37185 GCA_001662385.1 Chlamydomonas asymmetrica | reverse complement strand
CTCCCCCTCCCCCTCTGCCCGTGGGCAAGGCACCTTGCTGCGTGGAGTTCAAAATGACGTTGACGTACACCGCACCGTAAGCCATGCCAACGTTGTCACGAAACACAGCGCCGGACCGCACGCGCACCGCGCCGATCAGTTCGATGACGGCAACCGCTGGCACGCCCGCAGCAGCGGAGTTTCCCTGGAACAACGCACCCAGCCTGTCGCCATCAATTTCATCGGGAGGAGCCGCAAACGACGTGTTTGCGACAGTCTCTGGGGGGCTGGAGGTGCTGGTGTTGTCGACGGTGCCGATGCTGAGCGTGCCCAACACTTTGCGCACGACCAGACACGCGCCAACGCCGCCGCCGCCCCCCACGCCAGAGTTGCGGAGGAAGCGGGTGGCGTGACCCACATGGAGGTCCCCCAGGAGCGTGTCCACGTAGACACCGGCCGAGCTGTCAAACCCAGTGTTGTCCGCAAAGGTGCAGTTGCGGATGACGCTCTGCCCAAACGCGGCGCGCACCCATAGCTGCCGGGAGGTCGCGTGAGAGGTTGACAGGTTGACAGGTTGGGGTAACGGCGGCGTATGCAGGTGGCGGCCAAGACGTGGCACCGAAATGCAATCAAGCAGCAAAGCAGAGCAAAGCATCACATCACATCGGTCAGCATGTCATCAGCGTTGACTGCCAAAAGCCATGCAACTTAAAATGTAAACCAGCATGCTCCTTTCGGCCGTCTGCCCCAATGGAGGATGAAATCAAGACACAGAGCGGTATAGGTATGCATACATGCACGCTTGCGTTGGGATGACATATTCTGAAACTGTATTTAGCGGGGCGGGGGCCACTTTGCATGGGACTGGTGCCACAGCAGGGTGGTTTGATGTGCCAGCAGGTATTCCTGCAGCACATGCTGGTGCATCCAGGCGGGCCGCTGCGATGGCAGGATTGGACACATAGGAAGCACTGGCACTGCCTGCGTTGCAGTGCATCAATCACCCAACGCCTGCACACGAAAATCTATGTGTAATGGTGCGTGCTCACCGGCGAGGCGGATACTGGGGCCCCGTAGGCCAGATTCTGGGCTGACGGCTTTTTGTGGTTGTTCTGAAAGACTGTGTTTGTCAGTATGACGCCCCCTGGTGTAGAGTCGACGTTGACCAGGGCGTTTGCGAAGCGGCTGTCACGGAACGTGCTGTCAGAAATAACCAGGCCACCACCCAAACGAGCTTGCAAGTCCAGGCACGCCCCGCGTGAAGGCTGATATGCTGACGTGGTGAGAATGCCGGCGCAGGTCAGGTTGACGACGACCACGCGCACGTTCGAGTCTGTAACGATATCGGTATAGTTTGTCGAGCATGGGCTGGAGTAAAGACAGGGACTTTGGGCGCCGGTGATATTAGGAGGGTTAGGGGGGGCCTCTGTCCAGTTGGAGCTCACGAAGAAGCTCTGGTTTACCTGTGGAATGAGCCTTGGGTCTAGTTGCTGCCCTGGCAGGGGCTGCAAGCGCAGCACGCCTGCATCAGAGGCCGACTGCAGCGTAGGTGCAGTCATGTTGGCGAAGACACAGTCGATGACAACGAGCGTTTCCATTCCCTCAAGCTTAAGTATGGGAACGCTGGCCAGAAGAGCGAAGCCTTCTATGTGGCAGCGCTCAACGCGCAGGCGACGTGGTCCTGATATCGCCAAGCCCCAACTGTTTGAGCTCGCCACAGCCCCTGGAGGGGAAGGGGGGCTGACACCCATAAATATAGGAGGTGGGGAAGGCGGGGGCGCGAGGACGAGGGGTGGCGGGGGTGCAGCAGGCGTTATGTTCACACCTGTTCGGCGGCAAGTTCATAGTTGCGACCCGTTTGCAAGCCTTGTTTGGAGTCTATTGCATCAAACAGGTATTCGTGCACTGCACTTGGGAAGGCAGTCACAGCAGGTGGCACACGCACAAGGAACGTACCCTGTACGCACATCAAAAGCGACACTGTGACTTCCCGGTGAATGCTGCAAGCCTATGCACGAACAACAACCCATGCGATGACTGACCACTGAGCGTTTTGTTGAATTCCTTGTCCAAGAAGTGTTCGCCCAGGGTCAGCTGCACGTCCGTTATCCCTGAGCACCGAACGCTCAGGAAGTTGGGAGGCAGCGCCGCTACGCCGGCCCATTCGTCCGTAATGCCGGGCCCTAAGATGACGACCTCACACGCGGCGTCCACTGGTATGCTGTAGGCATCAGACCTGCTGTCTGAGCTCTCGGCCACGACGGCGTCGGGCTGCGCACAGAGCACTGCCCAGGTAAGGAGCGCGAAGGCCACGCAATGCCGCAGGCGCGCGCTGCGCAGCTGTGGCCCAAGTGTCCACGCAGCTGGCCTGCCTTCCAGCATCCTCTTGTGCACGTCACATTCGCCCAAGCCTCTGCCGTAAGGGCAATCGTGTGAGGGTCATCTTGGAGGGTCCGGAACTGACTGCATGTGCAGGTTACCCATAGTTAAGCGCAGACTAAGCGAGCCAAGTTGTTATGATAATGAGGTACAAATTTCCTGTTGTGTTTAAAGCACACTGCCTGAAGGCCCTCCGTACCTCTGGATGTCCAGAGGCGGTCACATTATTCACTCTTCTCACACCCGCACAACGCACGATCAGGTCACCAACCGCCAACGGCCAGGATAAACGAAGCACTCGACTTACTCCATTGGTGTCACTGGCGGGCAGTATGACCTGCAGATCAGGGCAGATCGGTCTGCAAGCGCGCACATGGGTGGATGCAGTTTCGGGGTGTGTGATGCACTGCAGGCCTGCCAAGCGGATGTGAGGCGGCAGGTACACTATCAGGTTGCATTAACCGCCACATGAGACCATACATACACATACTGCATTATCGGTAAGACAAAAGTGCTTGCTTGTTGCAGCATCTGTGCGTGGTTGAAGTCAAGCGGCGTGAGCCAAAGTGCCCAACCACACGGTGGCACACAGAGGGGAGCAGAGGACGTATCAGCACGCCTGCAGGAGGGCACAGCACAGCGGCACTCCATGCAAGGTCATGCAAGGCCCTGCCAGGCGCAAGCCGGGTGTTCCTCATTCTTGTTGCCGGTGGCGTTGTATGCCTTTGTGTGCATGTGCTGTCAGGTTTGCGTGCCCTGCTGTTCCCCGAGCTTACTCCTCATGCTGGCCAGAGCATGGGCATGCGTTGCTGCGGGCAAGCGTGGCGTATGGATGTTATGACGACTCATCGATCCTCAACACAGAGATCCGCAGATGGCAGGTGGATGCCTGGATCAGGGTGCGGGGTGTGGGGTGCGGGGTTAGGGGTGAATGTGAGCGGGCGCAGCAGGCGCACCTAACAGCAAGCTGTATGGCTGGCGTTGGGCAAGCATTGCGTGCATGTCAGCATGTGTACCGGTATCACAAATATAATGGGTCTATCGTGTGTTGTTCAACCTTGCCAGATTTACAAAGACGCAACGAACATGTGCAGACTCAACTCCGAGGTCGTGGGTTGTGTTACAATCCAGTGCGGTGTGTGCTGTTACGTGCACGGGCCCCATCTGTTGATAATGGCATGAAACGCGTGTGGTATTATGAGTCATCGTGCGATCTACGTGTTGTCCAGTCGAACATGGATGCTGCCATGCACAGAGTGCGGTCCGATCCTCACAGGTATGTTGCCCAAATGCAGCTCATGCAGTGGCACATAAACACATCATCAACTCAAGCAACGAGGCATGGACGCCCAGAAGGCAGGTGTGCTTTCACCGCATGACATACACCAAATGGAATGTTCATGTGCTGCTAGGACTTTTTGCAGCATTGAAAGCTGCATTCGGGTTCTGCAAGGTTTGGGCAGGGCACATAATGCAAGCAATTGACGCTTGCACGTCCCATCAATCCATCATGCATGCATGAATTCGGAGCATGGACAGGTGGGAAGCATTTGAAGCGGCGCGCACCGGCAAGCGGCGGCAATCCACAATGGTGGTGGGAAACACTCAGAATCACAGTTCAGCAAGTCAAAGAACTGGGTGAGGGACAAAGGTAAAGAAACTGAGATCAATTAACGTGCAGGTCAACATGCTTGATGCCTCAGTAAGCCCGTTATGGTGCATGGCGGCATGCACAACGTTCTGGCTTGTCCATGTGTGTGGATATCAAGCCCAGTGATCATGCTGGGCATTCGAAGATAGGGCAACATTTGGCAACGCATACGATGCTATCAGTAAACCTGTGCACAAACCCCCACCCTCACTCCCACACGCACACATCACAGATGCCAGCACGCTCGCCATTCAAGCGCCCAGCGCAGGAGGCGAACAACGCGCAGCGAGCACGTAAGCACACAAACAGCATGCATAGCAGCACTTGGCGCCTCGTAACGATACACAGCATGGACACT
This sequence comes from Chlamydomonas asymmetrica, assembly GCA_001662385.1. Classification (NCBI taxonomy): domain Eukaryota; kingdom Viridiplantae; phylum Chlorophyta; class Chlorophyceae; order Chlamydomonadales; family Chlamydomonadaceae; genus Chlamydomonas; species Chlamydomonas asymmetrica. The sequence goes on along the minus strand of BDDA01001052.1, from coordinate 32,818 downwards.
GACGACCATTTCGTCATAAACTAATAAGAACGTACGCAAAGCGGGGCTCCAGGGGCCGTCCAATACACGGTGCATGCACGCATGTACTGTACTGCACGGTAGCGCACGAGGTCAAATCCAGTTGCTGAGGAGCCCTAAGGCCGAGCCCTAATACATGAGGGGAAAACGGGGAAAACGCGCTATGAGAGATGCGCAGCGGCGGGGAATGAATTATGGCAGGACAGGTTCCGCCGTTGGGGCATGCAGCATTAGACACGTCGCATGCAACAGTCCGTTGTTGATGGAAAGGTGAGAGGCACACCATGCTTCAGCATGCATGCGAGCTTATGCAACAGAGCTTGGCAGTGCAGATAAGCAACAAAACAGAAACGTCTGGACAGTCATCCACTCACTCATTGACGCAACGGAATCGTATCATGCCAGCGCACACAAGACTGCCGCAAGCAGAGGCGGGGATGGGCGGCCGGGTGTGCGATCACCACCAGCAAGGCCTTCAAGTGGTTGGGAAGAGGTGCATAGCGCTGGCGATACGGCCACCGGTGGACCTGCTGCATCGCCCATTTATCAGGCGCTAATAGGGGTAGGAAGCCTGGAAACACAGCAGTACAGAAACGCTCCACCGTTGCCAGATCGGGTTGCGATCATACGTGGATACATCGCAAACAGACCCTGATCGAAACCAATCACAGCGAAACTGATCACAGCAAATGTTACTGCCTGGATGTGTCACACAGTCGCGTGGCAAACTCCGCGGCAACAACAGGACACTACGGTACAAGCCATATGTACAAACACGCATGTGCGTGACTTGCTACCGTTAGTGCTGCGTTATGTTTCTACATTGCCGAAGGGCCCATGCAAATCGCGGGGAGCATGATGCACATGCCCTGCTCCTAAATGTAATCATCACAGCATGCGGCTCCCAGGCTGACGGACTGTGAACAACATAAAAGCCAGGACATCTTTACTGCCATGCATGGGGTATTGTTGCGGGGTAGACGATGCTGTTATCGCTTCCTTTCGGATCAAGGGGGGGCGTAGCTCCGCCTGGCCAGCGCCCAAAGGTACTTACGCCAAAACACAATACAGGAATTATCAAGCGTGCCTCATCGCACAGTCCGGGCCGAAGCGCTTCAAGCCAGGGGTCATCCGGGCTCATCCGGTGCTCATTCGGCGCCGTGAGAAGGTGCCGCCGAGCGTGTTGCTCATGCGCAGGCTGCGGGCCGTCTGCAGCGCCGAGGTCGTGGCCTTGTTCCACGCGCCGTGCACCATGCTGGGTGTCTGCCGCAGCGTGACCACGCCCTTGCGCGTCTTCTTTCTCAGTGTGGGCCAAGAGTAGCGGATGACGACCGCGATGAAAAATAGCAGCAGGCCGATATTGAGGACCAGGATGATGACGGCAATTGCATCCGGCGAGACCTGAAAGAGAGCATCAAGGAACGGCAGATACACACACAGAGGGAGCACAGAAAGAGTCGTAATTGTCAGGTTGGGAAAGCCCAAACACCAGAAAGAAGCATGATATTGTCTTGGATTGAGGATGAGCAGAGGACACACCACTGACAGGGCAGGGCATGAGACACCTGCACGCGCAGCTGTACGCAGCAATCGAGGAGTCACACCGCAATGCATGCAACCAATTGCAGGCTCGCTGCCATACGCAACACTTGGCAACACAAGACGCATGCACATACGGACGCACCGCATCAAAGTTGGAGGTGTTGTCCAGCGTGGGCACGAAGAAGAGCGACAGGCAGGCGGTGAGCACCAGCGCGCTCAGAGACAAAAACTCCATCAGCACCTGCGCAGCGCGTTGGTTGGGTTAGCAGGACAACCACAGATAGGCCAGTGTTAAGCGCACAGATTGTGGGGTGCAGGACACCATCCAGCCTTGTCTCTGTGAAGAGGACGGAAGGCATTGGATGACCTGCCAAGCCAAGCCCTCCTTTTGGTGGATCACAAGCGCTCTTGCAGTGCGGCTGAAGTGTTGTACAGACTGGTGTTACGGGTTGTCAAACACATATGGTCTACACCATGCATGCATGTCAGCATGTGGCATGCATCGCTCTCTCTCTCACCAGCAGCTTGTGCCTCACTGGCGCGCAGCTCATGTTGAGCACGCTGATGGCGATGAGCACCACCTGCAGCACCAGCGCCTGCTGGTACGCCGGCAGCGTGCGGCCAAACACCTCCACCACCACCAGCGCGGCGGTCTGCACCAGCAGCACGCTCTCGTAGAAGTACCACTCGCGCCTTCACGCAGCACCCGCACACAGCAACGACGGATCACACACACATAAACAGAGGTCATCAAATGCACCACGAGTGCATACCTGCTGCTGCTGCTACTGCTACTGGGTTTGTGCCTTTGTGGCCATACGGTGTGGTGAATGTGGGCATCCCCTCCTCTCCTTTGCCCTTTGTCTCATAACCACGCAGTGTCTCCAGCATAGCATGCGCATGCCTCAAGCATCCAGCACACAAGCCTCAAGCATGCCAGCCCACGTGTTTCATGCACCAAGCACGCACGTGAGCGCATATGTGTGCGCATATGTATACTAGCCACGTGCAAGTACGGTACCGCAAGGCGTACTGCAGGCACTCACTTGTAGCGGTGGTACAGGAAGCCGTACACCTGGGCAGTGTTGCGATGGTCCAGCGTATGGCGGTGCTTCCACACGATGTAGGCGCCCACCACAGGCGGCAGCACGACAAAGATGAGCACGCACACGATGCCGATGGGCAGGTACACGTGCAGGTGCTTGCCCGAGTAGCACTCCTGGTTGAGGTTGCGCAGCCAGTAGCCATGAGGGGCGGTGGCCTGCGGGATGATGAATGAATCGCATCACCCCAGGCACAGTTACATACACATACTGATTGAGTGGCGTTGCATCACCCAACACTGCACTGGGTGGGCAATGCAGCGACCTACACTGTACTGTACTGTACTGTACTGAAATGTAGGCAGTTCTGTACTGCTTGCCTCCTCACCTGCTCCAGGTACCCATACATTCCGCGCCCATCGTCGATTTGGAAGCAAGCAAAGATGCTGAACGTCGCCTGCAGACAGCAAGCCAACAACCATACGCAGTCACCCCAAGCACATCGCACATCTTTTGTACAGGTGCTGGGTAGGTTCGCCGCAGCTGTGGCAACAGTACCAGGGTTGCAGGCATGGTGGCAGCAATGCTACAACGGTTTGAGCACATGCTGCAACCATGCTGCTTGCACCACTGTCGCCGACTGTTGTTGATCAGCATCACATAACCACGCAATTGCTGTATGGCTGATCATCTAGGGTGCACACGCATCGACTAAATCGCCACCACTATCAACCTGTTTTCGGCAGGTTTCGACTTCTTCACAGCAGCTACACACTCCGCCAACACTGCATATTGCTGCTGCCCATTGCCCTATCACCTCACACGGTCTCACCTGGGTGACAGAGGGGTACAGGATGAAGGCTGCAACCATGGTCACCAGGAAGAGCTGCTGCGGGAGCGACAACGACTGGTCGATGTGCACCAGCGACTTGCGCTTCTGCAGCTTGCCCACGCTCTGAGAGCCCCCGGAGCTCCGTAGTGGGCCCAATGCCGACAACCGCCCGCCACCCATCAGCATGGCGCTGCCCTCCCCGTCTCCTCCCGCTCCTCGCGCATGGTGCAATCCGCCCGGCCGAACTGTACTGCCGAGATTACTGATGCCGGCCTGATCCCCTGGCTCCAGGGATGATGACAGGGCCAGCGGGGAATCATCGGCATCGGTTGAGGCAATCACAGCCCCCGTGGCGAAGCCCAGCCGCCATGACGGGACCTCTCGAATGGGCTGGCGGGGGGGACCCACTGAGACCGGCGGAATGCCCAGACCGGCAGCGGGGCCTTTACCGCCAGCACCAGCAGCAGTCGAGAGAGCCAACGGGGTTGGGGCCATGCTGGTGGTCATGGCAGCGGTAGCAGCGGTGACAGCAGTGTCAGCAGTGACAGCTCCAGGGGGCGCGGTGAGGGGGCCAGACCACCTCATGCGCTTCACAGGGGGTCGGTCGTCAGATGCGACCTTCCTGCCATCGTCCTGGCTGCCGTCATCACCATTGTTGACACCGGCATGGTCATCATCCCCGGTCAGGTCGTCGCTGCCGGCAGTTGTTGCTGCTGCGGCTGCCGCAGCGGTCGCAGCTGTTGAGGCAGCCGACGCCGCACGTTTGAAATCGCAGCTCATTAGCGCAGAGGAAGGTACGCGTGAGCTCACGCAGGGAGTGCGTCGCAGCAGGGTCGTCATGCCGGGCCCGATCGGGGTACTGTCGTTGGTGGACAGGAGCGCGCTGCCAGCGGCGCCAGGCGTGCTGCCTGAAAAGCCTGTACCAGCACTCGCCGTGGTCGCCACCGAGCTGGTGGTGCGAAAGCTGGACATCGCAGCTCTCGAGCTGCCGCTGCTGCTGCTGCGGTGCTTCATCCGCAACGCGTGTAGGAAGGAAACCGGCGGGTGCGTTGGCGCTGCACTGCTGCCAGCTGCTTCTGCACCGGGTGCATCTGCGGCACCGTCCGGAGCCGGGAGCTCCAGGGGCACGGAGGACGGCCCACTAGCGTGTGCCTCTGCGATTGCATGCAGCATTGCGTTGCTGTTGCAATGGGGAGCGCTGTTGGCCACATCACCACCCTGGTGTGCGCTGAACATACCATTTTGTGTGCCAACGCCATCATGAACACCGTTTCCATTCGAGTAACCCTCCATGGGAGCAGCAGCAGCAGGCGCAGCAGCGGCAGCCTCTTGCTGCTTCAGTGATGAGTTCATGTCGAGCTCGGTAGAGCCATTGCCTGTGCCAACAGGTGCTGCTGAGGGTGCAAGCTTCGCCACCATGACCTGAGCAGCGGACGTCTCAAGCAGCGCACCCGCGAGTGTGGGCCCTTCAGCGGCAGCCGTGCTTCCCGCCCCGTCATGCGAGCGGCGGCGGAACGAGGTGGCAAGTTGTGCCGGTGCCACCGCGGATGGCGGCGTTGGCTGGCGCGTCAGCATGCGTGCCCCGGTCCTGACGGTCGTGCTGGTGGACAGGTGCAGGTGTCTTAAGGACACCTCCGGGTACAGATCAGCCATGCCACCGCTGCCCACGCTAGCTCCAATGCCGCCTGAGTCTGCAGGGGGCAGCTCTGCAGCGGAGGAAACACATTCAGCACCGGCTCCGAAAGCATCCGGCGCGCGACCGAAACCATCAGCAGCAGCGCTTTCTGCGGATCCGCTGTGGTCTGGAGTGGCCTGGCCGCCCTGCAAGATGCGGTTAAAGGCGTGAATTTCATCAGAAACTTCTGAAGGCGAGACGACTGAGCCACCAGCAGTGCTGTGCGCTGTGGCTGGTGTGGTGGCAGCGTACGTGCTGCCCCAGACGCTGCTGGCCCGCCGCATGGCATTGGCGGGCGGCAGCGGCAGCGGTGGGGGCTGCTGCAGGGCACGCCGTTGTCGTTGCTGCTGCTGCTGCTGCTGCAGTTGCCACTGCCTCGAGCTGCTTTGTGCGGAGTCGCCAGGCGACAAACCTCCTGTGTCGCTGCTGCCTCGACCTACCCTCAGCCGCGGCCTAGCATGGGGATTGTCCACCGAAGAGGCTTCAATCAGCATCAAATCTTCTTCGGAGATCCGGGCAGCCTGAAAGCCCCCGGTCCATGCAGCCGGAGCACCAGGAACGTGGGAGCCTGCTTCCGCTGGTCTGTCATTATCGTCACTGGCCTGCAGCGACTCATTATTGCAACCAGCGAATGCCGAGCGTGCAGGTGCTGAGCGGGGATCGGTTGATAGCGCTTGGCTGCCGCGGGACAGGCGTGAGGGGCGCGGCAGCGTGCTAGCGCTCGAGCCTGCTTGAGAGGCGGTGCTACGGCCAGAGGAACCTGCTGGAAGCTGCATGAAGTCACTGGCGGTGAACACAGGCGGCTGGGTCCGCTCCGTGCGAGACATCGTGATGGCCACAAAGGGAAGACCCAGATCGTCGTCAGGCAGACCCAGATGGGGATCTGGGAATTCCCCGCTGCCCGTGAGGCTGGAGCTGGAAGGCGCATCAAGGCCCACGTCGGTGGACTGTGTGCTGTTCACGCGCCCTACGTGACCCAGATCGCTGTGAGCACGACCCACATCAGCCTTGTGGCCGCTCAGATCGCTGCAAGCACGACCCACATCGGGTTTTGCAGATGCAACGCTTGGGAGCTCGGATTTACGGAATGGTAGGCTCTGGGCGACCCTGGCAAGCCGTGACATAATGCCCAGGCGGTTAGCACCCATGGCGGTGTCCCGATCATGTTCAGCAACGTCTCCCTCGCTTGAGCCGTCCCCGTGTCCATTCCGTGAATCATCTGCCTCCTCTGAGCCCTGGAAATCCTCATCCTGATCTGTGTAATCCTCCTGATCTGGGTCCTGCTGGCTCGTGTCCTGATTTGGTTGTGCCACTGCCTGTTGCGGTACCGACTTCTTGGCAGACAGCTGGCTCAGCAGGTTCCCCAGGAAGGTGGTATTGGACGGGCGGGTCAGCAATACAGAGGACGGGTCCCGGGCAATGTCGGGTAAGTCCGCCACACTGCGGATGGTGGTGTTGCGGCGCAGCACAACGCTGCGCTGCAACGCGCGCTGGTTGAAGTACAGCCACCTCAGCCACCAGATCGCCAGGCATGTGAGCGTGACGATCACCGGGATCAGCAGGGACGAGATCAGCGCGACATGCGCTTGCTCGGAGACGCTGAGGCTCGGCATGACGCATATGGCTGAGAACGTTTCCACCCCTGTGAGCACACCGAAGACGGCCTGTACGCGCGTGATGGACTGCGGCCAGTCGATGTTGAGGCGCGTGATGATGATGAAGTACTGCATGTGGATGATGATCACCTGCAGCGTGCAGCCAACAGTACATCAAAGCACACCACAAGCTGAAAAATGTAGGGAACCTGAGGACACACTCCCTGAGCCTCACCCAACGATTTGTACGTGTGCCCCTGCATCGCTGCTTGAGCAGTAGGGTCCTGGCCAGCCAAACGAACGCTTAGAGCACAATCTGCATGTAGCATTACTGCACGGTCAGGCATACTGGTTTTGCTAGCATGGAGCGCTAAGCAGCGCCGCACCTTGAGTAGGTCAGACACACCCATACGTGTCTCCTGGGTGTAATCGTCCTGGAAGGTCGTCCACACTGTGTACGCCACCAGCAGCACGTTGCCGACATACACAGCGATGCCCAGCCACGCCGTCTGCACATGATTAGAGCACACCATTGCATCACACACAAAGCCTTGGGAGATCACACCAACAACGCAAAATGCCAAATGCAGATCAGACCATGATTGGGGATCATGCGCCAGCCACCACAGCAATGGGCCAACCCCTACGGTCGTATACACACATGCCTACGGGTACCACAACCGCCACTGGCGTGAGATTTGGAGTTTGGCAAGCAAACACTGCAAGCGCATCAGAACAGCACCATGACAGCTGGCAGGAGCAGCGTCGGCACTATTGTGCAAAGACATGCAGCCAACCGGACTTCTGCCAGCCGCACCCCACCGCTCACCTCTACCATGGATGGGCATCGCTTGCACTGGAAGTCTGAGTTGCCGCAGTACCCCGGCTGGCATGCGCCGCACAGGTTCCCGGTGTAACCCTGGCTGCACTGAGCCTGCATGTAGCTGCGAGGGTCATCCCGGGACACGCCCCACAGCAGGCACGCAGGCGTCGTGTTCAGGTACGCCGCAGCAGCAGTAGCATTCCCCGCCAGATTCGCACCGCTCCAGTCAGCACTGGCGGATCGCATGCTGGCACCCGGCGGAATGGGGCTGATCATGAAGTCCAGGGAGGAAGGGTCTGGCAGGTAAGATCGTGCGGCGAGAAGGCGGTACCAGGCCTGCTGGCAGGCACGGAGCGCGGCTTGCGCCGCGGCGTTGGAGGTGCGGCAGGCGTCGGAGTAGGGGCAGCGGTGCATCAGCGTGGAGTTGGGCGCTGAGTGCCTGCGGTGAGGAGGGGCGACAGTGCAGCAGTGACGAGGGCATAAGCGCACGCAGCAGCTGTAGCACAGACAAGAGCCACATCACAATCGGGCAGGCCATTGGGCGGCAATCATTGTGGCTGACAGTGGGGTTTGCTACCACCTGCCAGCATGGAACCCATTGGAGGGTAGTTAGTGAAGGCAGGGAGAGCTTTCAGGAGGGCTCTGTATCATGCATCGGACTCAATCCTGAAGGGGGCTCATCTCCCCATGAGCTCCATGCAGTGTGCAGCAAGACTGCTATAGCAAAGCGCCCCAGCATGCAAGGTGGTGTGAGCTCAGCACCCACCAGTAGCCCGGGGCGGGCACCAGCACGGCACCGGAAGCGCACTGTGCGCGCGCAGGGCACGGCTGGCATGTCGCCACCGACACGCTCTGCACAGACGCAGACGCGTCACCGCCGGTGACGAGGGCGCTGCCGCTGATGCTGCTGCTGGTGCTGCTGGTGCTGTTCCCACGCGGGTCCACCCACAGGCTGAAGAGCAGCGTGTCGCACTGCTGGCAGGACGTTCCGCCGTCACGCGGCACCTCGCCCAGCGCACACGTCTGCACCACGACGTTGATGTTGAGCTGCGGCAGCTGAGGGAGCAAGCAGGAGAGGAGGCCAGCGCAGCAGGAACGTTGCAGCAGGGAGGCAGACAGCCAGTAGTCAGTACGCAGGTGTGACAGCAGGTGTTGCTGTGTTGAGCTAATGACAGTGAGGGGTATCCTCTGCGTGCATGTGCTTTCCTTGCTGGGTCCTATGGGTGCAGGCGTCACCACAAGGGCAAGTCTGGAGTAAGCCGCTGGACTCTGTACTGCAATACACTGCAATGTACTGCATTGAATTTCCGTATGGTATCAAAGCCCACATCAGTACATTACACACACGCTCATCCAGCAAACACACCGGCCACAGGCAGGCACGCACCGCGTCCATGGTGTTGACGTCTGCAGATGTGGCGTTGGTGGCGCCCGCAGCGCCCGCACCTGCCGTGGCTTTGACCACCAAGGCGTATGACCCCGGCCATGCCCTCACCAACACATTGGTCCACCTGGCCGAGCCGCTGCTAGCAACCGTGGTGAGCCCCCCCAGGAGCTGAGGATCCGGCCGAGACCACACGGGCGCGTTGGGAGGCAGCGGTTTCGGAGGCGGTGGTGCGGTGACAGCCAGGTCGCCTCCGGATCCAGGATCACCTCCAGGACTGCCGCTGGGCAGCGGCGGTGGCGGCGGGATGGCAATTGCATCGTGGGGCCGCACAGGGGGTGATGGGGAAGGATTGGGATGAGGCGGGGGGCGGGGCGGCGAGGGCGGGGGTGGGGAGGGGCGGGGTGGCGGGGGAGGCGCGGGCGGCGGCGGCTCCGGCGAAGGTGGTGGCAGACCAGGCGGTGACGGCGACTGCCTGCTGCGGATATCTTCTCCAGGGGGGCTTGCTGGTAGTGAACCATCAGCGCCGCCGCTGCTGTCGCTGGGGGCAGCGCTGAGGTCCATCAGGCTCAACGTCAGCGTCATGGGGGGATGGTCTGCTCGCAACACATGCACACACAAAGTGCACAGTAACAGAACAAGTTGGCATCCCCATCATGTTGTGGTGCAAGGCTTCGTCCACGGACCCAAGGGCGCTGGGTAGAGCAGACAGGCACCAAGCTGCTGGGTTGTCACAGAGGATTCCACCATCACATGTAACTGGAGGTATACTGTATGCAAGAGACCGTATGTGTAAGGCAGCATAGGTGCCACGGCTGACACAAAAAGCGCACCGTTATGCCGTACACTGCGTGTCAGTTCCTGCACAGGTGTGACACCTGCGCCAATGGACAGTCCAAGATGCGCACCTGACGATACAGCGCCGTCCGCATCGACCAACAGGACCGTCAAGTTGATTGGTGTGTTGGTCGGAAGCTTCACAACAAAGCCTCGGCCGCCGCCGCTAGCCCCACCCTTGTCGCTTGAAGCGCCGTACAAGGCAGCATCCTCCAGCACCACCGGGGTCACTTGGTCCACCCACGCCACGCCAGCCAACACCATTCGGCTCGGAGCGATACCGAGAACGCTCTCTGGCCGCACAATCGCCGTCCCATCAGAGGCCGGCACGGTGTTGTTCGCGCTGGACGTGGTGGCGGGGGTGGGGGTTGCTGTCGCAGCAGTGGTGGTGGTGTAGTTCTTGCGCCGAAGGCCGAGGCACGCCTGCGCTGCGGCGGTGAGTCCACGCACAGCTTGTAGCGCGCTGCGCGGCTGCAGCACCGAAACCAACATCAGCGCGGTGCGCGCGTCCGCCCGCTCATCTTCTGTCGAGTTCAAAGAGAATCCGTACCCCTCAGAGGGATCGTCCCCACCATTACTGTCACCGTTGCCGGTGACGTTGCCGGGGGTGGTGGGCACGTGTTTTGGGGGGGTGGCGCTGGTAATCACCGGCAGCGGGAGGGCGGAGCAGCCCAAGGCGACGGCGCTGGGATTGGGCGGCAGCCACAGCGGCATGTCGGCCTGCAGTGCATATTCGCGCACACACCGAACGCAGCTGCGGCATTACTTCTGCCGCTTTGGGCATGCCTGCTGAGCTTGACATGCAGTGTTATCTCAGCAATGCATACACGAACACAGCCGGTGCGCTCCCGACCGGCTTTCTCATCCTTACAGCAACATCGTATTATGGCAGGGCACACGCAGATGCACTCCCGGCCGGCTTCCTTACAGCAACACCGTAGACTGCCAGGTGGATGCCGCTACCCCCGGCTGGTGCAAGGCGCTGGTGCAAGGCGTTGCTGCAAGACGCTGGCGGACATATGCAACTGGCGTCCAGCGCACCTGTGGCGTAAGCGGGGGCCTGCCCCGCAGCTGCACGTCCACCAGCGCCAGCGGCCGGCAGCGCAGCGACTCCATCAGCACGAGCGCCGTCCACGTCATGTTGAAGCCGAGCGTCAGGCGGCCGCGCACGCCGATCACGTCCAGGGGCTTCAAGCCCCCGTCCAGATCGCTATCGCCGTCACTCCCCTCAGCCATGTACGCATTCAAGTCCTGCCACACGCTCTGAGGGTGTTGGGAGGGGCGGGATGGAGGCACAACAGGCCATGCAAGTGTTGTTCTCATGTGGGTTTAGCCATGCATGCAAGGCCATGATTGTGCACCGGCTGTTTGGTATTCTCAGTTTGTAGCAGGTGTTTAGGATGGAGTGATAGACCACCAGCGGTCAGGCAGGCCATCTGGCTGGCAGAGTTTTAGGCTGACACAGCCTTCATGAACTTGAATGCATGCAAGCTGGCGTGCGACGCTCAGGCAATCAGGCACCATGGTGCGCCTGGTACCTCCAAAATGGTGCACGCCACTGAAACGCACCAGCAGCATCTGAGATGCAGCAGCATGCTTAACTGCTTACGCTCAGGGGTTGCGCATCGCAGCGTAAAACTGCACGTGCGTGGTGCAGATCGGGCGATGCAAAGAACACGCACCTGAGGCTCATCAAGCGGCATTGCACAGCGCTGCGTGGTGGCCAGGCACGGCCCCAGGCCAGCACCTGCCACGTTGGCGCCGTCAAACACGCACGAATGCAGCGCGATGCCGGCAGCGCCGCTGATCGCCAGACCGCCTCCCACGCCCGTCACCTGCGTGGACATCCCCGCCGCAACCGCTGCCGCGGCATCCCATGCAGTCCAATCCTGCGAAGCCGTGCTGCTAGTACGTATGGCATCGCTGGCAGCAGACAGCAGTTGCTGCTGCGAGAGCGCCTGCTGCTCCTGCAGCACAGCAGATGCCAAGCACTGTCGGAAATCCGTGGTAGGGCTGGTGGTCGCGCTGCCGCTGTTTGCGGCCGCTGCAGCTGCTTCTGCGGCCGCTTGCGTACCCGCAGCCACGCGTGCTGCAAAAGCGGCGTTGCTGGTGTCGGATGAGGAGGCGGAAGAGGCGGATGAGGCGCCCAGCGCGGCAGCGGTGCTGCCGGCGATGTTGCGGGAGAAGACGCAGTCGCGCAGGACGCAGCGCACGCCCAGCTGGCGCTGCAGCAAGGAGTCTGGCGCGTAGCGCGGGCCGTCCAGCAGCAGCGCGCCGCCGCTGCCGGCCGCCGCGTTGCCCACAAAGCGCACGCGTGCCAAGGCGACCTGCGTGTTGCATCCCCCCATACGCGCACATGTCAGGTGCTGAGTACCGATGATTGCGTGATGGATACACACCACACGCCCAAGTGTGTATGATTTGAGTTGTATGATTTGAGTGGTCGGAAGGCGCAGCAGAGGTGAAGCACTGCTACGGTGCGGCACGGGGTTGCGCGCAGGTGTGACAAGAAAAATCGCTCTAGGCTGGCAGCGTAACCCCACACCCCGGACAAAGGGCGAATTAGGCTTAAAAGCAGAAAAGCCGGCCTCGTAAAGGGTTACATCTGTTGAAGCCCTCCCCGGCATTTATTGAGCACCGTGCCGCCACATCCTATGTACCAATGCATGGGTAAGCTGCAACACCCCATATGATGCCATGATGGCCAGTGCAAGACAGCCATACGAGACTGGCGCACGACCCCCACCACAATGCAACTGCAAGCGTTCACAAACGGTATGTTCACGACTTCACGCACCTGTGTCGCGCCAGACACGTATACGGCCCCGCCGCCCCCGCCGCTGGCTGACGATGTTACGTTGCTGTCCAGCATCAGCAACGACTCGGCATCAGTGACGTACACGCCGCCCCCGCCACTGGCGGTGCCCAGCACCGCGTTGGAGTCCAGGGTGACATTCAGCAGCGCTACAGGGGAGGTGGTGCGGTCGGCGAAAACAGCTCCGCCGGAGCTTTTGGCTGTGTTGTTCTGCGAGGATGCAGCAGGGGAGAAGGGCCGAGCAGCCAGGCGCAAACATGGAAAAACAGTGTGTGTTGGGGCGGGGTCATTATGAGATTGTTGATGGTGGGTGCAGCGCATGGAGGTGTATGGGTTTTGTGTGTGGCAGTGTTATTTTGCATGCACATGCTGAATTGTACACCGGTCTTAAGTGCGTGCATGGTCGGTTGACATGGTCAGCAGCGCCTGCATGCGAGCGCGCCCACCTGCATGCGGCTGAGCTCCAGCAGCAGCGCGATCTGGCCCTGCACCGCCACGCCACCGCCAAGCGCGGCACGGTTCTTGGCGATGTCACAGTTGTTCAGGATCACCTGCACGCGCCATAAAGCCCAATGAATACGTGTGGTTGTGACCAGCTCCACAACCAGGAACAAGTGCGTAGACCTGTGACATAATGGAGAGGTACAACCCCAATATTGCACACCTCAGAGGCCTGCAGATCAATACGGTAACCCAGCCTGCCGCGAAGCATACCGCACAGCATACCGCGAGGTCTTGGCGTCCCCTGGCGATCTCGCTGCCAAAGTAGGGCGCCATCATCGTGCCGGACGCCGCCAGCGCGCCGCCCGAGCCGCGCGCCGCCGCGTTGTTGGTCATGGCCAGCCCCACCGCCACCAGCGCCCAGGGGCTCTCCGCGGAGCCGCTCATGAGGATGCCGCCGCCGTCGCCGCCCTCAGCCCTGCAACGCGACAGGCATGATGCAAGCAGCGGAGCACTCATGGCTGATATATATGACCCACATGCCTTAGTAGCTGACGTGGAATGGACCTGAATGCAAAGCGGTGTTATAGCTGGATATGCAGTAGGTCCTCTTTACAGGTAGGAGAGACATTCACTCATTGTACTGTGGAATGCGCATGAAAGACGTGAGCACACTGGTGGTGAGCGACCGGGCAAGCTCAGCGGCACGCGCGTGGTGACAACCCTGGCTGCCCCAGCTGTTGCACATCACGCACTCCCAGCATGCACTGCACTGGTGCCAACAGTCCTTGTGTACAAGACGCGAGTTAAGAGACAGAACACGTGGGCAAACCAGCAGCGTGCAGGTGGCTCGCCTGCTGCTGTCGATGCTGCCTCCCTGCAGCAGCACCCAGTCCCGCACATTGGTCAGGTACATCGCGCCGCCACCCTGGGACGACGCCACGTTGCTGCTGAACGAACACGCGATCAAGACCAGCTGCGGCGTAGGACCCGGCAGCTGCCCCCCCGCTGCATTATTAGACGCCAGCCTAGCGTTACTGGAGGCGTTCGTGCTGTTAACGTCTCTCGCGGGCGGCGAAGCATCGCCCGTCAAGCGCCTCCTAACATGCCTTCGCCGCCCCACAAAGCCGCTGTTGCCACCGCCGCCGTCACCACCGCTGCCAGGGTCACGGGTGCGTGTCGTGACGCCCAAAAAGGGCGCTGCCACGTCAAAACCAGACTCGATGATTCTATTTCCCACGCTGGTGAGGTCGTCTCCGGGTGCCAGGGTGACTCCGCCAAGGTTGGGTGAGATGGTCATGTCGACACGCGAGAGAGAGCGGCCGTCCGGCTCCGCGCCAAAGAACACCGAGCCGCCGGCGCCAACACGCCCGTAACCGTACACGCTGCAGGTGAGCGAGCAGCGGGCGCAGGGCCAAGGTGGTACCTCCTCAACCGGTGTGAGGAAAAGGTGCGGGTAGTTGCATGGCGAAGGGCACAGTGAAGTTGCGACAACTCGATAGCATGCTAAGCCAGGGTGCTGCAGCGCAATAGAGCCAAACCGCCCGGCTGCATTGAACTCCTAACAATGCGAACCGTGATTGCCACCATTGTGCATTGAGGTGGAGCCCCTTGCACAGTCACCTGCGCCAAAACGTCACAACAAGTGGGGTGTACCATAGCAAGGCAGTCTACTGTGCCCCTTGGGCTGTTGGGCGTGCAAACTGCTGCAGGGCCTGCCACACACCTGCGTGCTCCGTCCGGGGGTAACGCCGACAGGCTGATCGCGCCGCCGCGTTGCGCCTGGTTGGTGTAGAAGACGTCGCCCGTGAGGGTCATGGTGCCCACGTCCTGTACCGCGAGCGCGCCGCCCAGCTGCGCGCGGTTGTTGAGCCAGGTGGAGACCACCGACGCAAACGCGGACGCGACGATGAGGTACACGCCGCCTCCAAAACCATCGGCGGTGTTGCCATCCCACGCACACTCCAGCACGGTGAGCTGGTGCAGGAAGGGCCGGGAGGCATCGGGCAGGCCCAAGCGATCACCACGCAACGCTAGCGCACCCCCGCTGCCGCCTGCGTTCATCAGGAAAGGTTGGCATGCATCAGACGAGGCACTCTGCCGCTGACCACAGGGTACACGGCGCCACAGCGTGTGTTGCGGATAGTAGGAAGGGATTGCCAAAACCAGCTGTGGGTTGTGAACTGGTTTGTCGTGGTTTATGGAGGGTGATTAGGTCATCCCCGCTGCACGTCACATAGATTCAGCGTGATGGGTTTCGCACCCACAACAACGGCACTCTCCCCGATGGACCTACCCGCGTGGTTGTTGGTCCAATCGCTGCGCTTGGCGATCCCCGCAAAGCTGCCCGAGCCGCCTGACAAGAACGCGGCACCGCCGTGGTTGCCGGCGGAGTTGGCGTCAAACACACTGTCCGTGATGCTCATCGCCATGCGCGCGTTGGGCACAGCCGCGGAGCCGTCATCCTGCACAGCGTGCATGTGACCCGTGCACGCGAGTGGCCATGAATGCGCTGGTGGTTGCTGGTGTCCACCACCTCATGCAGCTGCTCAACCTCTATGCTGACCTGCCATTGGCACTTATTACCGTATCAGGCCAAACGCTGGCCCACGTGCGCGCTTAAGCCTGGTACGATCTTGACAGCAAATGCTGCAGTAGTATTGCCATCCGTGGTATGCTTGAATGCTGAGTTCCTGATCCCAATGTGCCCATCCACCGGTTTGCTTGGCTTGAGAAGGCTGCCGGCGCGGCACACGTACGCCCACCCCCATACTGCTGCGTTCACCTCCAAAATTTAAATCTACCGCTGTATTACACCACGACCCGCATGCCGCACCTGCGCAATATACAGCGCCCCGCCGTCCCCGCTTGCAAGGTTGTTCGCGAAGCTGGAATGCTTAATCGTCATGGTCGCCTCCGGGAAGCTCAGCACCGAGCCGGGCAGCGTGCCCTGCTGCTGCTGCTGCTGCCGTGCCTCCAGCGTGCTCCGCGCCGGCACGCCGAACGACTGAACCGCCACGCCAGCGCCGCTGCCATCCGCCACGTTGCAGTCAAACTCCGCATCCTGGATTCGCATCTCTCCTGCCATCTGGCGTGCGAAGATGCCGCCTGCGTGAGTCAGACGTTGGGGTGGGGTAGGGGGGGCAAGGCAACTGAGGGGCCGAGCCCATGAGGTGGCGACATGCATGCAGAAGGCATGTGCGCAAGGCTGCCCCCCAAAGGGGGTAGCTAGTCAGGTAGCTAGTGCCAGTAGTGGGTAATTATGTTGTTGCCAACAATGCTGCCCCGACCTTCTAAATACTTCTGCTGGAGGCATCGTGGGTGATAATGGATCACCGCATTCACCAACACTGTGGCCCCCAACAGTGTGCGATGCAGTAGCCGACCAAAGGTCTCAAACTGGGTCTGAACATGTTGAGTAACTGCTGGATCTGCTGCCGGCTCACCCCCACTGCCAGACGCGGTGTTGTTGAGCACGCGTGCGCCGCTCATCACGATGAGCTTGCCCATGCCCACCATAGGATCGTACTCTTCAGGAGCGAGCGATTCGTTCTGTGTGCACGCATGGGCAAACACGTCAGGGCCGGGGGGCATCCGCATCAGCCAGCATCACAGGCAGGCGCGAGTGCGGTCAGGATACAGCGAGTTGAGCATGGATCAAACGTCCAGGTCAGGGCATATTCTCATGCCTTGCACCGGTTGCCCTTACACAACCGTCCACGCTGCAACTACCAAGTGCTCCGTCCACAATGACGTGCTGAATGTAACTGCAGACGATGCACACATGTGGGCGTCTCATGCAGTGCACAAACGTACCATGGGGGTTGCAGCGCTGCAGCACCCCATCCATGCATGAATCAATACCCCCCACCCACCCACCATGGGGGTTGCGGGGTACATGGTCCCCACGTAGACCGCGCCGCCGTCGCCGTCCGCGTAGCAGCGCTCAAACAAGGCCCCGCTACCGCTGCTAGGGTCCTTGTCGAGCTCTCCACTGCTGTCATCCACCGCATCATCGCCCCTGATGTCCAGCATCCCTGGAGCAGGAGCAGCAGGCGTTGCATGCGGGCAGCGATGGCATCATGAATGTTCGCGTCCGTGTATCCTGCAGTGTGTAAGCGTCGAATGTGTGCTTTACCGCCTTGACATCATGCTACTGCTCGGCCCATGCACATGGCTAACATGGCTGCAGTAGGCACGGACATGACCATGCTATGCATCACACACATGCAAGTACACCAGCTGGCGAAACAATATGTGCCAGTGTACCGTAAGGGACCCACTGGTGAGTCCACCCTTGTAAGTTGGGAAGCCGGAGACGCACGAACCAGCGTGCCATGCTGGTTACTATACATATGATGCAAACGTTCTCAGGAGCGTGTCAACAATACGGCCGATATGCATACATTGCATGGTGTGCCAGCTGGCCATGACACACATCACCCGTATTGGTGACACAAGCGGCGATTAAAAGTAACAGCGGCCCGAGCTCGGGAACACACATGAGCGATATAGCTCAGAGCTGTGCTGCTGGCGGTCCCACACGCGTTTGACGTTAGCTCTTGGCAAATCCCTTGCCTCCCCCCCCCCCGCTTGCATCTTCCATGCAACGCACCCGTCATGTGCTGCACGCCGATGGCGCCGCCGCTGCAGCCTCCGCAGGAGCAGCGGAAGAAGGTCGTGCCCCTGGCAATGGTAACGCGTGAGAGCAGCTCCTCCACGTACACGCAGCCGCCCACCAGGCTGTCGGGGTCGGGCTTGACGGGCTGCACGCCAACACCACGCGCACACAGGTAAATGCATCGATTGAACCAAGGCAAAAGAAATTGATGTGTCGCACTCAAGCAAGGCTATAGGGGTCAAATGTGGGTGGCAAATGGGTGGCAAATGGGAGGTGAATCACATATCGGTATTCACACACGGAGCCCTGCACGCAGCTATGGGGAGGGGATCAAGGTACCGTGTACGGAGTGAATAGAGCCTTGTTGCTGACGTGCATGCAACACTAGAGATACCATACTTCCCACTCCTGCTTTAATGGGCATTGGGATGTGCAACATAAGCACAGTCGCTGCACTCACATCGTCTGCCAGCGGCACGCCGCGTGCTGCGTTGTCCATGAAGCTGCAGCCCAGCAGCACCACGCGCGACAGCGGCTTCAACGACCCCAGCGCAAGCGCGCCGCCCGCGTGGCGAGCCCAGTTGGCCGCGAATATACACTCCATGAACGCCATCGTGTAGTACGATGACTCATCGTAGTCTACAGGCCAGGGATCCTTCTCCAGATCCTTATCCGTAGCGTTGCCTGGTAGAGGCTCGTCAGCAATGAGGCCCAAAACGGACCGCTGCTGACGTTGCTGCTGGAGCCGGCGTCGCCGCCGGGGCTGCTGGCCCGCGCTGGCAGAGGTGCTTGCCTCTTGGCGCGTGCACCTGGGGCATGCGCCTTCGGCAGCGCTAGACATTCCTTCCGCTGTGGTATCGTCCGAGACCACTAGCAGGGTAGACCCGTCACTGTCAATGTCCGCCTGCTGCAGCTGCAGCCGCCTCAGCCCCGACGTGACCCGATTGCCGCTGTCGTCGCTTTTTGGCGCAGGCCCCGATGTTACGTCAAACGTGCTGTCGTGCGTCATCTGCTGCACGTACACAGCGCCGCCCCGCTCCTCCGCTCGGCACCGCCTAAACAGCGTGTCCGTGAAGGTGACCCTGCCGATGGTTCCGGAGCCCGCGAAGCCTACGCACCCTCCCTGCGTCGCCGAGTTGTCGATGAATTCCGCACGCTCGAACATGAGCAATCCCGGCGGCATGGGGCTCGCGCCGCTGACCGCGTCAAACGCGATCGCGCCGCCGATGCCACCGGCTGAATTGCCCTCAAAGGAAGTGTCAGCGATGCGTACGTCGCCGGTTTCGGAGAGCGGGACGGGCATGTAGATGGCGCCGCCAAAGGAGGCGCTGCCAAGTGCTGAGTTGCGGTAAAAGGTGGCATTGCTGACGCGCACCTCGCCGAGCGTGCGGCCGGTAATGAGCACGGCGCCGCCGTCGCCCTGCGCCTCATTGTCCTCAAATACCGCGCCGTCTATGCTCAGCGATCCCTCAGCGGTGATGCCGGAAGGCAGCTACCGTACCGAACAGCGCAGCATGGTACAGCAGCAGTGGGGGGAGGTGGCGGGCACATCAGCCAAGCAACACGTGCGTGTGTGGCAGCACAATCACCTTCTCTTTTGGGAGAAGGGATTACCATATGCTCCAGGATCGAGTCCAAGCTTGCCTGATGCGCATATACATTCAACCCACAATGCCAGACACGTGACTGCTTGGAGCAGCATCAGCGCTGCTTCGCAGCCTGAGCACCGCACCTGACACGTGCAGCCCAGTGCACGTCAAACGTTGCGTGCAGGGGTATGCACATGCAGCGCTGCGCTGCCGTGTGTGCATGCATGGCAACGGGGCTCCTGGCACAGGTGATCAATCGTTTCAGGCTTCAGCAGTGACAAGAAGCGTGCACCGTGCATCACACACAGAGGTCCCTGTGACCCAAATGGCAGCCAGGCTGCGCAGTGCACATGCTCACCGACACGCACGCTCCTCCACCGCTCGCGTAGTTGCCGGCGCAGCTCGTTCCAGGCCCTAGGTACAGCGAGCCTCGCAGCGCCGCCTGCACAGTGACCGCGCCAGGCGCTGCCACAGAGGACGCGTTGTTGTCCAGCAGCAACAGCGTATCGTCGCGGCTTGCACCCGTCCCCAGCGACACCTTGCCTCCTGCAACGTCGAGGATGAGCAGCGCGCTGGAGGCCACTTGTGTGCTGCCAAGCGGGGTGTTGCGCTGGAAGCACGTCCCCTGACCCACATCGAGCGTGCCGTACACCCTGCCGAACGAGAGCGGCCCGCCGATGGCGGCGGGGGAGTTGTCCGACACGTTGCAGCCGTGCACGCGTGAGTCTCCGGAGACAGCGCTCACATACATCGCCACACCGCCCTGCTGTGCATACACGCCCATCGGCGGTCGTGGGGGCGCCTGAGTGCCGACGAAGTGCGTATTGACCACTGACAGCCCGCCCGGCAATGAAAAAGCATACACTACGGAGTGTCCCACGGTGTTGCCACTGAACAGGCTGTCAGTGATTGACAGGCCCCCGCCAAGGTAAGGCCGAAGGTCAAGGCACGCACCGAAGGGCGTCGGCCCTAGGCTCGTGCCGAAAGACGCTGAGCGTGTCGAGACCGTTTCACAAGTGAGGTTCGCCACAGCCACGCTGATAGCGTTGGAGGAATACATGTCAAGCTCATCAAGTGGGTTGGTGCCGTCCTGTTGGGGCGTGTCGCCCAGACCAGTCCGCGGCAGAGCCTCTGCCGCAGACGTGTTCCTCTCAGTGCCTAAGTTCGTGCTGTTGCCGCCATCCCTGCTAGTCAGGCGCACAACCCCCTGCCCATCCTCATTGCCGGGCTTGCCCAGGTTGCGCATCAGGCTGTCGAGCAGCACCAGACGTTCAGCGCCTCGTACTTGCAGCAGCGGGGACACTGCGTCGAGCGCCATGTCTTGGAAAACGCATCGCTGCAGCAGCAGCCTGCGGGGACTATTCAAGGTTATGCCCCAGCCCTGTGGGGCTTCACTGCTCTGGTCAATGACAGCACCTGTGCAAGGCAAAAACAGCCAAGGTGTGGCGTGTGTACATCGGGTTGTGAACGGGGAGCAGCACGGTGAGTTACGGGTGCAGCCACTGCAAGTGAGACCGTCACGTTGAACCCATTTGCATGTCTTAGCCTGTCTGCTTCTTTTGCGCGTTCTGGGAAAAGTGCAGCACGAAACGTGCTGCGGCATGCACGAAAATGAATAGCATGGTCTGCAGTCCACGCACCTGTCAGCCTTAACGAAGGAAAATCACGTGAAAGCAAGGATGATCCCAGCACGAGCTGCACAGGCGTGTCACTGCCGACACATTCTACGTGCAAGCTGCTTGGCGCTCTGAGCGGGTGGTTGCCGCGGAACTCCACCGTGCAGCTTGCATCAAAGTCCTCCCTCTCCACCTCATACCATGTGCTGGGGTAGGCTTCAGCATTTACACTTGCTGCCAGGCCCACAAGGAGCCCACCAAGAAGTACGCTCAAGACCATGCAGCCCCGACTCAAGCCAAGCAAGTCGCGACCTGGCGCTCTGACCCATAGCACCATCATAGCACCATCATTGTGCTGCCTGTGGGGACACTCCTCTCCAGGCCTGAGACTGAGCCAGTCGTGGTGGTCATTGTGCGGTCATCGGGTGTGTTGACGCGCGCACTAGAGTTTCAGCCGTCACCAGTTCCAAGAAACAAAGCCAAAATCACATACTGTGTAGGTGCCGGGGCAAAAGTGACTCGCTTGCACAGGACAGGAGGAGGGATGACAGAAGGAAGCCGCAACTTCGCGGATGAGTGGGGACGTTGATGGGGCCTAGCTCGATTGCCTATCTTGTTGCCCAACCAAGCCATATGCACACAAGTGCATTCTTGCACTGTATCTGGGTGAATGCGTTGAGGATCAGGTGGGTGCTTAACTGCAACAGAGGGTCAAGTCCACCAGGCACCTGCAGGGGTGCTGCGGCTGGCAGTTGAACCACAAAGGGCAAAGCGACAGTGTAAAACTGTTGCGGTCAAGCAGCGTATGCAGCACGGATACTAGCAGCCTAATGCCCTGCAAAACCTACACGTACTTTGCTGTCCCGTTTTGCCTGTGCAGCAGGTGGCAATCACTTCCGAAGGTGCACTGCTGACAAAGCTGAAGGCGCAGCGACGGGGGCCCTTCAGTCTGAACTAGCATGTTACTGTCAACGCGCAGGATACACCCTATATAATCCAGTATTATGGAATGTGCAAGGCAAGTCAAGCGGTGCAGGTTTGAGAACACACGCTGTGCTGGCAGCGATGTCATCATCACTGCGACAGAAAGTGTCACGATAAGCGTTGTTGGTCTTGCATGTCGCGACGCCCACTTTGGTACATGTACGCTTGTGCTATGCTGGGTGCACCAGTGCGCTCATGCAACCTGCATGGCCTCAAAAACTATGCACCGCACACGTTTCAGCACTGTCATGAGTGGAGCGTCGGACAGAGGCTCCTCAAGCGAGTACAGGTGGTGAGTGCCTGAGAGTCTCAGACACGCGCCTCCTGTACTCACCTTCCGCTGCACCCCGTAAGTGATCGTGCACCTCCGCTCCGGTCTAATTCGGTGCATGAAGCTCTCATGTGCACTCCACGCACGGTACGGGTTCTGCTCACGACCGTGAACTGTAGCCACTCGCATGGGAATATCCATGTTAATCCCTTTTCCCTACATGCAACTTCCCACAACTGCCTACCATTCTCAAGCAGAGGCACCACTGAAGCAGTCAACAACCGGCAGTTGCGCTCACACTCTCACAGCATGCACCATGCACACCATGCACGCAAGAGTGTACGTGTGTGTGCGCATGCAGCCACCAGGCAGAGCAGTGTCAGGCAAGGCAGATCGGGCACAGCCATGCTCCAGCGTCAGCCATACAGTCCAGCCGCTGCACACAGCATGCATTTGCAGACATACTGAGCAGTGTAGTGTTTCAGATGGATGGAGGAACAGTCAACAGGCTCAAGCGCGCACCTAATCACCTTGTTGGTCGCCAAGCCTGCTGGCCCTATACAGGTGCGAGTGGTGAGTGGCAGGTGCATATGCCCCAACATGCGATGATTGGCAGGGTTCGCTAGCCACAAAGACCCAATCATCCACCTGCGAGCCCTCTGCATGTAGAATGAAGCCATCATGCATCCATGTGCTGTGCATGCAGGCATGCATGGAGTGACTGTGCTGTTGCATCGGGCCTTCGAGATCATTTGCATACGTGCAGTACTGGCGTCCTTGGCTCAGAAGTGGAGTTTTCGATGTGTGTGCTGCTGCCTGCCTGCTCACATTCTGGCGAGTGGTCCAGACTCCTGACCATCTTTACACCTTGCGTTTGGCAACCCACACATCCCACGCACACCCTATTGAAAATCACACCCTGCCTGCACAAGGCGACAACCCGGCAACGGGCTGCTTGATTGGGGATTGGTTCCAACACACCCCGCATCCGCTCAGCACAAATACCCTGCTCGTGCATACTTGCATTGCATCCCGGGCTGCGGTTCGGTTCCCTCCAGCCTTCCACACAGCTGAACGCTCAGGTTCAGCGCAAGCGCAGGCGGCCGGATCAGCACAGATGCTGCACCACACGCTTACTGGCAGACCGCTCGCTGCAGTCATCGCTTGAGGCCACAGACCGCTGTTCGTTCCGCGGCAGCCGACCGAACAACTCAAGACACCTCGCCATCGTCGCCAAATGCAGTCCCAGTCCTTAACGCACATGCACACTGCACGTCCCACAGCAATCCCACTGCATGCCCCCATGGAACCTGGCACACACGCCCGGCTGTGCACATCAGACTGCTCATTGCTGCACACATAAACCTGTACGCCGCACACGCGCACCGCATGCTACGCACAGCTAGCACAGCAGACTGCTGGACCCTGCTGCCTACCCTGACCCGCATGCGCCGTTCCATAGGCATGACAGTGCAGACACACACTCACCCGCATGGCCCCATGGGAAGTAAAGTACTTGAACACACTCATCAGTCATTGATACCCGATTACCCGCGCACCGCACTTTGCCTCTGTGCAAGCAGAACACGAATCCCCCTACATCGGCTTGCACAATGTCGACGCTGTACTCGACCAGCTGCTGCAATACAAGGGTTTGGGGCTCCCGCAATTGCTTCTGCGGCAGCCCGGGCCAGCTTGTTGCATTGCCCTCTGAACGGGCGGCTGAATCGCCTGAGGCAACAGCGAAAGTGACCCACCATGTCACGGCCTGCGTAGCCTGACTGCTGCACAGGCAACCCACTAACGGATGTGGCAGGCAGTGTGCATCGGCAGACGGTTGGCGTCGGTCAACTGGTCAAGTGGGAGCACATGCGCATGACGTCCCATCGCAAAGTCCGTTGGCGTAGGTCCGTTTCGCACTCCGGATGGCGTCATATACTACCTCAGGAATACATGCGAGCGAGTCGCATTACGTTTGAACCGTCCTTCAGTGTTACAGATTCACACATCAGACCTGTGAGCACTTCTGCGAAGACGCCTTTGGGCAGGCTTTGGACAACTGTGTGGCACGTGCCAGTGGGTGCCGGGGTTCAGTGTAGTGCTGACGCTATTAGTGCTGAGCACCGCAGCATGTACACACATCGGCCCTGGTCCTGGCGGCCTAGCCCTGGCCTAGGCCCTGGCCCCGGCGCATAACTGTGTTGCCAGTGCCGGTCAGACGTCTGTGTGCAAGGCAAATAGCAAGGCACCGATATTGCATCATTCTGTGTTGTCTAACTGACACGGTCCTGCTTGTGCATCGGACACAGTGACACCTTCAAAACTGGCTGATCGTTTCCGTGCTCATCTCTGCCCTGCACTTGTGAAGCGTCCTGCGTGCGTGGTAAAGTTCCTTTCGTTTGCGCCGCCAGGCCTGCACGGGTTGATTTCGCGTACGAGCACTGAGCCCGTCATCAGCGCCTACCCTAAACAGGTGCTGTTCGCCTATCAGAGCAAGGATAGCAGTAGGAGTGTTGCCAGCCATTAGAGCCCATTCGGCTTCTAGCAATCGAGTTTAGCAGTCAAGGACGACGTCAGACCAGGGCGGTTTGAACTGCTGAACCCTGCGCGCGTGTCATCACCCTGCGCGCATTCAGGCAAACGCATTACAGTTCAGCAGCGACGTCACGTCACGCAGCATCGCGCTCAGTTGTAATGACAGGCTTGTCACGACTCGCCGGATTACATCTCCAAGTGTCAGCTAAAAGGCCAACCCCACCTTGTGCGCTGAGCACAAGTTACACTCATACCCCCCCTCATACCCTGCAAAATGAATATGCTCAACAGCACCGGGAACAGCACCGGGGCCAGCCACTCGATGGCCATGGACGATATGGTCGCGGTCGCGGTTGACTGCTGGGGGGAACCCATCCCAGAGAGGCAAGGAGACTTTAAAGGCCACGTGGGCCCTGGACTCATCCTCATCATATGGTCTACACACTGGCTGCTGAGCTCTGTGAGTCCTGCTGACCAGCTCCGGTCGGTTCCCGAGCCGCGCTCAGTGTGCTGGCCTCGGCAGCGTTTGTACACCAGGGACTGCTGGTATTCCCTTCTGATTCAACATGTCCTGGCCCTGGAATCTTGCTGTGTGCAGTGCTTGCGCTGGCATTTGTCAAGGAGCCGGGGCTCGCTGGGCCAGTGGCGGTCGCAGACATTCGAAGAGCCTGCGGTGCTCTTGTTGCGCTGGAGGGACGGCACGGAGGTCGGCAACGGCAAAATCCTCGCAGAGCCAATAGTGAAAATGTTTGTCGGCATCGTGCTGTGCTTCCTACAGCTCTGGGTGGGCGGCTACAAGGGTAAGCGTGCTCATAAATCAATTATGCGAGCCAACCGCTCGAGTGGTGCTGACGAGTTTGGATGGTTGTGGTTGGACTTTGGGTGTCCTTTGTGACAGCTTGGTATTTCAGCAGCAACATACTTGTGTGGACATTTGGTTGACTCTTGTCAACTGGACCACGATGCAGCCAGTTGTGACCACAGGGAGGCTCATTTTTGCCTCACGCGTTGAGCTCGCCAGCATTCCCTTTTTCAGTGACGTCTGGCCGAGGGCCATCTGGGGTCCTGCTTCAAGCTCTGAACGCAGCTGGCGGGTTCCAACTGATAGAGGTGGAGGGGCTCCTTGAGAATCCATTGTGGGAACCTGAGCGTGAACTGAACATCATCTTTTTACCTGACCATTGTCATCCTGCTGATGTGGTCCAGGCATGTTGACACACTGCACCCTACTCAGCTTATGTGTCACATCTTGCTGCCATGGGTTTCTGGCGGCATCACGGTACCAAGGATTGCGTTTGATAT
Organism: Chlamydomonas asymmetrica; assembly: GCA_001662385.1. Lineage (NCBI taxonomy): Eukaryota > Viridiplantae > Chlorophyta > Chlorophyceae > Chlamydomonadales > Chlamydomonadaceae > Chlamydomonas > Chlamydomonas asymmetrica. The sequence continues at coordinate 6,895 of BDDA01001052.1, read as the reverse complement.
GTTCCGGAAGGTCGGCGCGTACATGAGATGTACCGGTGTTGAGCGTGCGGTCGCAGCACTGTGGACCTTCAGTTCTTGTATTAAGACATTCCCAGTACTTAACCGTGTCTAAAGGTATGTTCGGTGTGGTGGTAACTGCAGAAATCGTTTGCTACGCGCCTGACTTGCCGCGCCACGGCCGCCTTGTCGCAAACCACGTCAACAGTTGGAGCCATATGTCCCTGAACCTTGGGTTTGCTGTGTCAGGTGAGGCAATAAGTCCCGGGAGTTGGGGGGCGCAGTGGTTTGCTTGCACCCGCCATAAACGACACAACTGTCACGCTCAAATGGTTGTTGAGGGCCTCCAGGGCTGCAACCAGTGAGCCGCCAAGCTGTGTGTTTTGCAAATTGCACTGCTATGCGGCAGCATACGTCTGCCAGACTCCCAGGTGTGCGCTTCCCGCTTGTGCACGCGGTGCCCTCCTGCGCTGCTGGTGGCGTAAACCCGTCGGTGTGACAATGGTTCACTTTCTGTGTCTTGCTACACCCTCTGTGACACAGGCCTTGTGGAGCTCACGGTTGCCACCATTGATGGTGTGCAGGTGCCAGAGGTGCTGGTGAACGTGAGTAGGGTTGAGGGCGCAGCCTGTTACGTGGCCGCTTGCACGCTTCTAGTTGTGAACCAAAGCCTGCAACACAGGCCTGACCTATCAAGCACAGGTCCTCAGCACAACAGCGAGGCAGGGGTGGATGAAATGCGTGAGCACGTGATGGTTACCCACACCGCCGGATCACAAGCGCCACCTGCGCAATTCTGCATGGATCACCCACAGCAATCCCAGCCAGCATCATGAGTGCACGGCATTCCTAGGCGATCCCCAAACGTGCTCAAGCTGCATCCAGCATGCACCCAGCATGCATCCATGCAGTCCATGGCAGATGCACTGGGGGCGTACTAGAAGCTTAGCGCTCAAGCCACAGCGTGTGCGTGCGACTTACGCTTGCAGGACCTGATCTTGCGTTTGCCGTCTGCTGTCGACGACACAGGCAGCAACCAGGGGTGCCCTGCTTGCCTGGAGCACTCTGCCACACCTTGAGTCCCACCCACTTGCATGGCATATGTCCATCTGCGTGCAGTAGTGCACCATTGGCATTTCATCAGCAAATTACGGCCTGAGGCCTGTTGATTTGCAACTGAGCAACAGGGTAGTCCCAAGTCCACATGTGTCCGCTGCTCTGTTGTGTGCATTCGTGCTGCAGGCCTTCCTTTCGCTGGGCTTCCTGACGCAGTACATCCTGCTGTCGATGCACGAGAAGCATGGCATGATGGACACCGTGCTACATAAGCTCATCGGCATGACAGCTCTGTCAGGTGCGCTGGGCACACGCAGCGCGCTCGACTGCATGCCGCATGGCATATACGGGGCGTCACAGTGAATGCATGCAATGCTGTGACGCCGCTGCGTGCATCAGTGCACTGGCCGCGTGCAATGCTGTGACGCCGCTGCGTGCATCAGTGCACTGGCCGCATGCAGTATCACATCCTGATCGCTTGCTTTCATCACCCCCAAGCCAAGCCCGACGGGTTGTGAGCGAACCAAAGCGAATCAGAGTAGCCTGTATGTAGGGGAGGGATGGTATGCGCCTTACCAGTACACAAATCAGTTGACTCAGCAAAGCCGTCAAATGCTGCATACCGCACGCACTGGCGTCCCTGATGCATCGCTTTCGCAAGGCTGAGACTTCGCATTTCTTATATGGTTGTGGAGCCTGACCGCGCGTGTGATTGCGCCTCCTGGGTTGTCGCAGGCGGCGTGTTTGCGTTTGCGGAGGGCTTTGCGCCGCACCTGCTCATCCTCACGCTGGGGCGCGCGGCGTCCATGTTCCTGCAGGGCACCTGGCTCATCCAGGTGCGCCTGCACGCCTGTATCCGTGTCCTGAAAGCGCTTGCTCCTGTGAAGCCATGCAGTGTGATTCCCAAGGGCCATGCGTACATACCAGCATACCCGTATCACGTATGTGTAAGGATGCGAGTGTATGTGTGCACATGTATATGTCCTCATCTGAGGGGAGTGTCGGCCTCGGCTAGAAAGCTCCTAATGCAAAATCTAAACCTAATTCTATGTGTGCACTGCTGCACACACATAGTCAGCTTCGGGGTACGGCGCTAATGCACGTGTCGTGTGCTTGCCACGTGCAGGTCGGCTTCATCCTGTGGAAGGGCGGCGCGTTCTGGGACGACCACTGGAACGGCGTGCAGGACATGGGGCCCGGCATGTTTGTGCCCATCGTGTACGTGTGGCACGTCCTCGCCGTCGCGCTCTTCGTATTCTACTGTGAGTTCCCCCCACCCCGCATGTACGCTTCGCACACTGCCTGTCCAAATCCGCTCAGGGAGTGTCTCCTGCATCCAAGCGCACTCACACCTGCGCCCAGCCCTGCTTGTGGTGCGGTGCGTTTCGGCTGTCAACCGCCTGCATTGATGCAGTGCAGGCAATGCATCCGTGTCAACAGGCGCAGCTGTATCCAAATCTATGTGCTGTTATTGCTATGCCCATCGTGCAGGCTGGCTGGGCACCGGCCTCCTGGTGCGCTTCATGGAGCGCACGCGCGGACCCCACCCCGCGTTCGTCGGCGGCAATCCCAACCCCGCCACCGGCGCCGACGACGACGCCTTCGCCGACCACACCTCTGGTGGCGCCAGCAAGGCCGGCTCCACTTTCCCAAGCCTCAAGCCCGGCATGTGGCAGTACAAGTCAGTACACACGAGCGACCGCGACCCGTCCGGGCCCTCCGCTAAGCGCACCAACAGCGGGGGCTGCGACGAGAAGACTGGGCTGCTAACCATCAACATCGGCGGCAGCGTGCCGCAGCATCGTGGCGGCGCACATGTGACGCCGGCGCAGGAGATGGCGACGCTTGCATGATGGCGTTGATGTCGTCTGCAGCAGACATCAGGGGGTGGTGTATGCCTCACCGCCCTGGCGCTTGCTTCACTGTTTCCCGAGTTAGCGCTGGGTGATTGCTTCGCCTACAGGATGATCTGCACTGATTGTGGGGGAGCAGGAGTGGTTGACTGCAGGTATGGAAGGCATGAAAACAGCTGCAACAGCTGTGAGCGAGGGCCAGGCGCCCTGGAATGCACGCCATGCGGCGAGCTGCACGGATTTGCGCTCTTTGTCAGCCCAGACCGCTTGTTATGCATGCAGGCCCGTGGACCAACTCCACCCCCACCCCCCACCCCATCATCACTCCGCAAGCGTCCGCAATGTCGCTCGGGTGCTTTTTGTGACCGCAGGATGCAGTGCTCACACACCTGTGGGATGCACGACGTCCATGTTGCTCTAGCAATGAACCTCTTGACTTCAGCAATCCACACTTTGTGTTGCATTCTGAGCCCCATTTGGCCGTGTTCCTGGCTCGTGCTATACGCTAGGCTACATCTAAATTTGTCGATGCATCTGATCGATGCATGTCTCTGATGCCAAGTGAGGATGAGTGTGATTGTGTGATCCACCTTGAAGTCGATCCGCTCACGCATGCATGACTGCATGCAGCAATGCTGCCGTCTGGTGCATTGTAGGCAGGCACATGTTATGGCCTGTGCATGTCATTGCTGCATTGTGCACCGAGCACTGTCGCCGTCTTGGCTCTGCCTTGCCGGCCTGCTGCACCCAGCATCTACGCTAGGTAACAGTATGGAAGCGCCTTTGCCTTCCTTGCAGTACAAGTAGCGCATGTTACTACACCTCATTGACTGGCGGTGGCAGTCTACGTTGCCATCGCCGCTTCGCTCTCCTTTCCTTTCTTCCCCCCCCCACCCATCCCCACCTTCCAAAACACCTTCCGCAGCTGCTTTTGTGCAGGCTTCATTGCACTCGTAGGTGGCTGTTTTCAATCGCTGCATCGCTGCACTGATGAGCCCTTTGCGCTCTCTTTCCCCCAATGCCCTGACCCTGACCCTGACCCCTCTGCTCCTTCCTGACATGTCGTTTCAACCCGTGTTGCTGCGTGGACTGCCACGGCTCATGGGTGTGCGGAGTGGCGCAATGCCCGCATGCACGCTTTTGAGCTCCTGGGTCGCATCAACGCACCAGCAGCATAGCGTGTGTGTCATTCATCAAGGCATTACAGGTGAATGTGTGCGATTGCCACACCGTCTTCTGTTAGGGGCTCGCTTGATGCCGCTGCTTCGCGTGATGTGTGGCACTGCGGAGCAACCAGACGTCTTGCTCACATGCCGTAAGCCCATCGCCTGCGACGCAGCTGGTCTCGGCAGCCCCGACATGCCCATCCATGATTTAGCGATGATGGCGCTCTTGCTCAACCCAATAGTGATAAGTGATAACGCACACACCCCACTGTACACTGTTTGCACGGGGCACCTGGCTTTCCATTTGAGCGATAACTCAAGCGGCAGTGCTGAGGGTTAGTTTCGGGTCTTGGCCCGTGTTCAAGCGGCGCAAGCTGCATGAGCTGAGACTTCAGCCACGAGACAGCATCCTCATGCTGTTATGTGTGCTCGCCGCCGCGTGTGTTGCTTGAGGGCAGCTTTCCCACAAGGGAATGCGTATGAGCCATCAAGTTGCAACCAGCGCTGTCTTGAGGCCGAGACGGCCTTTGTCTGCGCCGTTGCGTTGCTCTGTATTGGTGGCTGGGAGGCGTTGCATGCATGGATGCGTACCCAGGTGGCATGGCGCAAGGATGGGCAGTCGCCTGGCACATGGATGGTTGAGAGGCATATCGCTTGGATCATCGGAGACATTAATAATAAGCTTACGATTATGCTCATATTTGACAGTGTCGCAAGCTTAGCTTATCACGGCCGCTTTTGAAGCTGTGCCCTTCCCGCAGCATCAATGCGTCATGCATCATTCACTCATGTTGTTATTGTGGCATCCCCATTGCTGTTGCAAGTTGAAGTGCAATCCTTTTGCGCTGTCCCGTAAACCTCATCCATGCGAGCGAGTGTACTGGCAATGCATCGCCCATTGCATTGCCCATTGTGGCTGTTGCGCCTCTGTGCGTTTGGCTACACACATGTTGCAAAGCGTGGCTCTGAAGGCAGTGCGCCGAGAGGGAGGTCTTTTTCTCAACCTCGTAGCCTCCGGATGCTCTATACTCATTGCTGTACATCATCGCGTCAAGCCCCCCTCCCCCCTCCCGACCCTCCCATCACACCATCTGATAATGGCCCTCCTGGGGCCACCAACAACTCTTCTCTGCGCATCATGGCTCGAACGCCGTGCCACTGCCGCAATTGTGGTGCGTAGCACCTAGGCTACGCACATTCCTGGCACATTCCGCACGTCTAGAATTGTCGTCCCAAAGGTGCATTTGTCACCAACCGTGCATGTTGACAAGGCTACACCCATAAAACTGGCTTCGTTACCCTTTCCCTTTCCCTGCACCGCACCCATGCGGCAGCGAGGCTGACACCAGGGGCTGGCGTGATCAACCGAGCACCGCCCGAACCTGTAGTCAGCAGCACAAGGTGTGTGCAAACTGCTTCGAAGTTGAGGCCATTCATCTGTCGTACCGTACAATGTATGGCTGCTGTGCTGTGCTCGCCCGCTCCAGGCCCCCCCCCCATAAGCCTGCTTTTAATGGACGGACTAGGCCATCCCCGCCTTTGCGACTGCCTGCCTGGGCCACCAAGGCTCAATAGCATGCAGGCATGGCGCGGCATGCCATGGCCGCCACCTCAGTGCGGCACGGCTTATTGATCGGTCACTTTGCCCCGTTGCACGATTTTGCCAACCTCTCCTCCTTGTCCTCAAGTGTCGACCCATATCACCTACCACTGCAGCACGCTCATGCCCGCTTGCAGGTCCACATGAGCGTTTAAGCTGCGTTGTACAGCATGCATACCGCTATTTGGGTTTGCGGGGAACGAACTAAGGTTCATAGCTTCAACAGTAATTGTGATTGGAGCCATTGCATGCGGTGCGATGGCCGAGGTCCCAAATCTAGTGCTTGCTGATGTACCATCCATCCGCAGGAGCGTACAGCACGCTCCTTTTGCCTTACTTCATGTTGTATTGTGCAGGCCGCCGGTTGTACGCAAATGAATTTGAATCTCGAAGTGTAATTTTGCCGAAAGCATGACAGCAAGCGGTACCAGCAAGCCAACCGTATCCCCAGATCCTGCTGCCGCGCACACATACAATTGCGAATGCGGGGCTCAGCGCATGCGTCATGTTGCCCTGTGTCGACGCGCATCACGCCAACGACTGCGTAACTGGAACTAGACCCTGTTCCTGCCAGGCATGTGGTGCTGTTGCACGAAGGCCGCCTCCAGCTTGCTCGCCACGACTGCTTCTGCTCATGCTGCGGCGATGCTCTCCCCACCAAGCTGCATGCACCGTAGAGCGGGCGATGTACCATACAACAATGCCTGATATGGTCTGCATGCCCAGCATGCGCTATACATGCGAGCGGCTGACATGGTGTGTGCTGGGTGTGCGCTGAGCTACAGGAAGGGGCATGGTTGATGCTCTGGTACGTTTTCACAACGTGCCCTTGCTTGTCCCCTTCATCATTCCCGCATCATATCATACATCAACCTCCGAGATCGTGCGGCTTCCCGCAACACTGTTTGCCAACCAGGGTTCTTAGCTGGGTTGGCTCCTGTGATTTCTAAACTGTAATAAACGACTTTGTTGTGTGTGTGTGTGTGTGGGGGGGGGTCTGCAACAAAACACCACCTGCACAATCTCATGGCGAGAAAGTGAGATACACCCGTGAGAACCAAGAGCCGGCATGATGGCTCGCAACGGCCCTTCACCTTTTCGTGCCCACGGCAACATTACTGGGAGGACGCGACTAGGTACCATCAGAACCTACCTAGGTCTCAAAATTCTAAGTCCACCACCCCAATCCCAACCCACCACCCCATGACCCTATCATAGTTATG
>BDDA01001051.1:9037-37220 GCA_001662385.1 Chlamydomonas asymmetrica | reverse complement strand
GCCACACGGCCCATGCTCCCCCCAGATGGGGACCAGGCAAGCAGAAGGGGGTCGCCAAGCTATGCACATGGTGTGCAAGAGGGCCGCAGTACATCAGCATCATCCCCCAGTCTGTACGGTAGCATGCCCCAGTCTGTAAGGACATACTTTCAAGGTTGGCCTGATGCTTTTGTATCCCTTTTGAAAGCATGGCAGGGTTCAGGGTTTGGGGTTGTACTGTGCATGCTGCACACATGCTGACGTGCATACAACCGCCAGATTGCAAGCCGTTCCATGCATGCATACATGCATGCACGGATATATATGCGTGTAATGCAATGCAGCAGTACACCAATGCATCCGTCCTCTTCCCACCTGGCATCCGGCCGCCCACAGGCATGCAGAGAGAGTCCAGGGTGTTGCACTGGTTCGAGTCGGGGCGGATGCAAATCTGCACCATGTTGAGCATCGGGCCCCTGAGGTCGCGGCCAGTTGCTGTTGAGAGGCGGTTGATTTTCAGGCTGTAGTGGGTGGCCTTCTCGGGCTGGTAAAACTCCGGGCGGCCAGGGGTGGGCGTGTACGAAGCCCCGTCGTCGTACGAGATAATGGATAGGAAGGGCGCCTTGCGGCGCGCGCACACGTCGTCTGCAGCAGCACAGGCAGGAATCAGACATAAGCCGCGTTAGCTAAGATGAAAGGCAGTCATCCTGTTGCACAGCAGGCATTAGCAACGAAGACCAGCTCCGTGGCGCGGCCATGCATGCGAACGCGAATGGGGGCGCGCTCAGCGGCTCTCATGCACGCGCAAAGCCCTGGGCGCCTGACTGATATGCGCATGCGCATGCTCTGGGGCACAGCCATGAGGTGTGCGCTAGGGTGGGCAGCTTCAGGGGGGCACGCACGCCAGGGGCGGATTGCACAGTACAGATTGCACAGTACAGATTGCGCAGGACGGCAGTAGTACGGGTACTCACTGACAGCGATGTCGAACTTGTTGAGGTTCTGGTTGGAGCACTTGTGGTTGGGGTTGGCGGCGTACTGCAGGTGGAAGCACCACCAGTTCTTGGATCCAATACGCTTCACCTCAATCGTGCCGTTCACCGATAGGCTGCTCATGGAGGTCCTCCGCTCGCATGAGCAGTACGGAAATCTGCAGGCAGCAGTACAAACAAGGGAGGGTGAGCGATTAAGCAGAGGCAGGAGTTGAGGGCTGCAGTGGTGTGGGTTCAGGATGTGGGCTGATGCGGGCTGTGGTCACACACACGCACGTGCCTGCCGCGCGCACCACGTCAGGGCATGCCAGACGGAGGCCGTACCGTCGTCAGGCGTAACACAGGGAGCAGGCCATTTTGTGTAATGAGAGTGCGGGTGGGAGAACGTTTGGGCTACAAGCACCGAAGCACAGCTTGGCGGGAGGACGTGCGTGCTGGCAGCAGTCAATGTGAGACCGAGCGGCTGGCCGGCATGTGCGCATGCCCTTGGGCAGGCTTTCAACGCGCCTCCAGGAGGGGCAAACGCAAATTTATCTTCATTGTTGCCGCTTACATTTCATAGTACTGGGCCGAGCTTGAGATGGCAGAGTCCGCTTGGCCGCTCACAGCCGCTCTGCAGAGGGTACAAACGGTGGGCAGGCAGGGTTGGACAAGCCAACGGACATTGCTAGCAGGGAAGGATATGCAAAGACCTGATCTTCAGGTGTTCAAGACACAATGCTCTCCTCACCACCGAAGGGGGTGGGCTTGTGTCAGAGTGTAAGACTCTGACCGGTTCCAACGGCTGACATGTGCGCAAAAAAAAGTGCATGCCAGCAAGCAGCAAGCCAAGAATTGACCTGCTCAAGTGCATCGGCACAAAACTCACGCTGCCAATGCCAGCACCAGAGCTATAGCTGCGAGCTTCATTTCCCACGGGCAACCCTGGGACGGGCTTCCCACTTGGCAGCCTGCGCAATTGCAACCAGGTAGGGTTTTTTAGCGTAATGCAGCGATAGTTTCCGCAAGTCGGGCTTCCAGTTCTGCGTAAGAGCTACAAGCAATCGAGCCAGCACTTCCAAAACTCGAAAGTTCACGGGCGCACCTTGACGCTCCGCTGAGGACGTGGCACTCGTTTGCAGCAGGCCGTGATGCTACTGCTAGCAATCGCGCCGAACGAGAGAGGGCCGCGCTTCAGGCCACTTGCTTACAGCTGTATATCCACTCGCCCGTCTTTTTATAGTCTCCCGGCACCATCGCAAGCTGGATTTGAGGCCTCGTCCTTCGGTCGCCCACCCCGGGTTCCATTTTGCCTCACCTTCAGCCTACGTTCTGCCAGTAATGCCAAACGCTGGCACACGGGCGGTGGCCAATAGATAATCAAGAGGCTGTTTCAGTGCAAGTGCAAACACAAGTACAAGGATGAAGGCAAAGCTGCTCGTCTGGCACTTGCCGTCACAGAGCGCAGTACGCAGCTTTGTCCCCTGCTGTGCTCTTTCCTTTGACCGGAGCTTGCAAAACGTTTGAGGAGCTCTCTAGCTTGTTGGCAGTTTAGTGGGGCGCTCATCAGTATACGCAGCGGCACCAGCTGCAAGAGAAGCAAAGTCTGGCGTCGCGAGCCAGGCCAGGGTGCCAGCTGCACTGGCGCGCTGCAGCTGTATGAAAGGAGACGAATGTGTGTTAGCACGCTTCAAGTTTAAGACTGCTTGTCTGGCCTTGTCGCAAGGCAAAGTCTTGGCAAGTATAAAGCTGAACCGTGAACATTGGCATGCAACAAAGCCGTGAGCTGTGTACGCTGGTGAGCTGACCAGGCATGGTCGTGGGTCATGCCTTCTGCATGTTGCGTGCTTGGTCAGGCTTGGTCAGGAGGAACTTGTGAGGCGTGCAATTGGCAACGCTTGCACAACCCCGGCCTGCCGGCCATCATCCAGCCCGTACTTGACGGGCAAGGATACGCCAATGGCAACACGTGTTTCCTCGCCTCGCCCAGCAGTACTGTATGTCCAGCAGTCTCCGAGGTGGCAGTGGGAGCAGTATATACGAGTGTGCCAAGCAGCCAGCAGCCGACCTCCTCCTTTGCACCTGGCGTTCAGGAGTGGGAATGACGGCAACGAGCAGCAGTCTGCCCTCGCATGTTATCTACCCCACACTATGCGTTATGCCTTCCATAGCTATGCCACGCGGCGCGCTGCTCACACAGTACCATACTGCCATCACGGGAGCCTGCGCAACTGTGAGGCGAGCTCGGTGTCCTCCTGCGCCTGGAAGGCTTGCACATACGTAACACTGTCAAGCGTCGGCCAACTGGCACAAGCATTCACATGTAGCCTGGACTGGAGTACAGCAAGCATATAAGAATATCAGCGCCACGAAGTGGCACATGGGCACGATACTCATGCGACGCTTGCAGGCCACCACCCCCCGTACGTACCGTTGACCTTTTTGTGGACCCATGGTGGGCCCCCCCTGGCCTGCTTGCAGCTGTTCTGTTGGCGGCACAGTCGCACATGCCACCACAGCACCGCACACAGAGCACCAGGTAGCCACCGCATGCCAAGACGGCCATGGTTACAGCAGTGATTCACAGCTTGTACGTGCGCCATGCGCTGCGGCGGGGTTTCGTGCAACGCGCGCGCTCAGGAGGGCAGCGGCGTGAGGCTTGGCCCCACAGCGGGGCGGATGGAGGAGGCGGACGTGGGGAGTGGGAGGGGATACGTGAGGATGCAATGTGAAACCAACAGGTGCGCAGGTGCCACTGTGTGGGGCGTGTGATGATATGCGGGGAAGCCGAGAGCCCCCAAAGGTTCTTCCAATGCATGCATGGTGTCATGCATTTGAGCATGTGTGGCACCGAAGTGGCTCAGGCTCAAAGCCTGCCATGTCGCCTTCCTGCGGCACGCCAGCCCTGGGGCGATTGGCCACGCATGTGGTTGCATGGGCACACTCAACTGACGCATGTGCAGTACAGATTCGGTGCCGATCTAAACACGGCGTTGCACGATGGGACGCGTGCGTGCATGAATGAAGATGTCACGGGGGGGAAATGAATGTCACCTGCACTATCTAGCTTCTGTCAACTGCCGAGTGCAAGAGCGCAAATAAACGCCACAAGAGCATACCCTAGCACGCAACCAGGCGCTTTGTGGAATGTGAAATCGCATGTGAAAGCATTGGCTCGCAACTCTCTAACAACCACCCAGTGGGTGCAACGGTTGTAATATTGATCACGGATGAATGCAAGCGCACAGGTCTTGAGCACACCATGCGCCCCTATTCCGACCGCCACAATTGTCGCCCTGAAACGACCGTCGGTGTGTGCCGCTCCGCTGTTGCAGAGCAGCCAACACACTGTTGTGTGGCACAGGTTAATGCGATCACCAAACGTACCTAGCAAGCACTGATAGGGCTCAAGCGCAAAATCGCTAAACAGCCCAGATGAATGACATACCGTTTTCTGAATGATGAAAAGAATCGCAGGAGGGCAAGCGGCGATGAAATTGTGTATAGCGTTCACAGCTTTATTTTGGGGGAATGCTGCATGCTGCCCAAAACAAGCGATCAACATGTGCTAGGGATCAACTTCAGTCTGCATGCATATGGGGTGCTGGCATGCAAAACCGGTATGCACACACGCTCGGACGAAAACACAATGACAGCATGCGCGTGCAGTGGGTCGCACGATTCCGCGCAGCTCACGAACGCACATACAACGGACGGACAGTTCTTGGCATCGTCGCTGTAATCGACACACGCTTGCATGTCAACGCGCACGCGATCAGCAGCCGCACGTCGCAATCACGTTGTTGTTCGCGGCCGCCTTGCAGCCCGTCATCTGGCACAGCGGCTTGGCGCTCTCCTTGAACTGCGTGCACCCCAGCGCGTTTTTATAAGAGCCTCCATTGTTGAACGCCACCGACCAGCTGCTCTTGCACTGGCAGTTCTTGGGCAGGCCGGTCGCCTTTGCGGTGCAGCCCAGCGACTTCGGCAGCGTGTTGGTCACCGGGGCGCTGGTGGCCGCGGGCGCGTTGCAGGCATCCATGCAGTAGTCCCAGTTCGCGCCCGTGGACGTCTTCTGGTTGTTGGCGAGCACGCACCACAGGCCGTTGGGGTCACTGTTGGGGTTAGCGCAGCCAACGTAGGTTGGCATCTTCTTCCCGGGCTTCTGTTGCCACGAGGCGGCGCACGTGAAGCCCTTTTTGGTGGGCGCACCGGCGTTGCATGTGACGGGTGCGGGCGTGGGCGTGGGCGTGGGCGTTGGCGTGGGCGTGGGGGTGGGCGTGGCAGGAGGCTGGCAGTCGGAGCGAGCACGTATGGCCGCTGCGGCGGTGGCGTTGCATGTGTCCCACCAGCCGTTGCGAGCGCTGGGGCAGTTGCCCGAGGTCTTGTTGACGGCGCAGATCGTCATGTTGGTGAGCACTCCGGGGATGGTCGTGCAGCCGCTGTAGGTCTTGCCGTTGTACGTCCACGTGTCCATGCACACGCAGCTCATGTTGGTGTAAACCGAGCACGAGTCCGTGCCGCTCCCCGGCGCTGGAGTTGGCACGGGCTGCTGTGGGTTAGGGGTGGGCGTGGGGGTGGGGGTGGGTGTGGGCGTGGGCGTGGGGGCGGCCTGCGCCGCCTGCCACGCGTAGTATTGGCCCCAGCTGTACATCTCGGGGTTGTTCTGCGAGGTGATGGTGTGCATCTTGGCGATCTGCCCGGCTGACATGTGCCCCACCGCCGCATAGCAGGGGTCGTAGCTGTACCTGCAGCGCGGAAACAGACAGCAGAGAGCGTGAGGCACAGCCCGCATGCCGCAAATGACGACACACACATATATCCTTGCTTGGTGATTCTCTTGGCGATGTAGTGCAACTGCAGGTAAGCACAGCTAGCTGACTAGGTGGGTAGGTAGGCTGCACACAGGAAGCATGTTCACTCCAACGCATCATAACAAGGTGTGGGACTTAACAATGTATGCAAGATCCGAACAGCGCAGCTCAAGCGGCAGCTGCGCTTTTACGCGATTATGTTCATCCCACACCTCTGCAATAGGCTGCTGTTTCACGCAACCAGTATTGCGTGCATGCTGCCTGCATGCGCGCAAGGCATGCGGGGCCTACAAACTCACGTGAGGTAGTTGTCAATTGCATGCATGCATGCATGCCGACTGCATCCACGCGAGGCTCGCGAGGCAATCTGCATACTCACGTGAGGTAGTTGCCAACCTCGTCCACGCAGCTCGACATGCCGGGCGGGCAAGGCGCGTTGGGGCACGTCGCGCCGATGCCCGCCAACTGATCGTCCGCCAGGCCCACCCGAATCGCGCTCGCCGCGTTCGCCAGCGCCCAGTTCGACTGGAACTTGTTCCTGAACACCAGCACGCAGCTCTGGTAGGCCTTTGCGGCGTAGTACTGCGACCAGACCGGCCCGGCCGTGGTGACGGTGTCCGGGATGCCATCGTCGGTGCAAACGCCGGACTCGGAGAATGTGTGGAGCATTCCGAGGTGGTGCATGGACTCGTGCACGAAGACCTGTGACGCTGAGTCGTAGTTGGCGAGGTTGTTGAGGCCGTCGGTGGAGAGCGCGGTCCAGGTGAGCGCGATGTGGCCGTACAGCGGGTCCCTGCGTGGTGTAGGTTGTGTGTGTGATTCACCTTGGTTGTAGGTATTGTTTTACGTTTGGAGCTGTCTAGCCGAGGCCAACGCTCTTATATATAGAGAGAGATTACATCACCCGGACCAGTATAGCTAGGGGCTCAGACCAGGAGTAGGTTTTGCATGTGTTTCGGATGTCTTTTTGTTGAACTTGAGCTTTCTAGCCGAGGCCAGTGCTGTGCACATGGGCATACTGTATGCCATGAGCCCTTCACCACCAGCAAGCAGCATGCAATCCTGCACGCCCATGCACCACACGCCCCCGCGAGGTGCACGTTACCACAACATGACACACGCGCAACCACGCTCAAACACCCACATCCAGGCAAGCACGTTGCATGGCCCCATGTGAACCCGTATCTCAACACACAGATGCGTCTGAAATCCTGGATAGTCCGAAGGGGCTGCACGTTTTGCACACTCACCAGTTGTCCCCGGGCACGAACGCGTAGCCGACCCAGTCCGTCGGCGGGTTCTCGCCCACGATGTAAAAGTTGAGCGTGCGGGGGAAGTCGTATGCCGAGTTGGGGATCACGCCGCCGCACTGGTCGTAAAAGTAGCCCTTGGCGCAGTTCAGCCACGAGGAGCGGTCCGGGAGGATCAGGTAGGGATACTTGACCGGGTCGTTGCGCACGCACGGCGAGCCGTCGCCGTCGGCGTTGATGAAGAACTGGAACTTGGAGGGGGAGAGGCGGTTGTTGGCGGCGGAAAGCATGCGCTGTACCATTGCGGCGGCCTGGTCGTACTTCGGGGGGCCGTACGTACCGGCGGAGGCGTCGTCCGTGTACATCATTATGTGGAAGCACACCGGGATGAGGACTTGCGGCTGCACGCTGGGGGACTGCGCAACGAAGTCCGAGGGCAGCGCGGGGCTGGCCAGCCGGCGGCGCGGGCGCTGCGGGCCGTCCGCGTTGCCGCCGATTTGGGTCACCACACGGGAGTCCCCGCGGAAGGAGCGCTCGTGGAGCAAGCGGCGGCGGTGGCCGCCGGTGGTCGTGTTGGCAGCGGCGCTGTCCGTACTGCTGTCCTCGAGCGTCCAGTCGTTTGAGTCAGACTCTAGGCCGCGTGAGTCGCTCGCGCCGAGGGGGGTGGCGACGACGCCGGAGAAGGCGGTTCCAGAGCTGGTGCCGTCGGGGCCAAAGTCGAGGACGGCCGCGGCGAGCGAGGAGACGTTCATGGGGCGCATGGTCTCACCGTGGAAGGCCTCAGCGGCGCCTGCCATGTTGTCCAGGTCGCCCACCATGTCCTGCAGGCAGGCAGGGCGCACACAACGCACCACCGTCGTGTTACGAGTGCACCTTAGTGCAGACTTAGTGCAGACTGTTGGCCCGCAATCGACCAGAGTAGAGAGACAGGCCATCTTTGTTCACAAAAGGAATGATCTGGGACTCGACAAGGGTACGTGCGATGTGCGTTGTTCCCGAAACCAGAGACAGCCAAGACAGCTTGGCGTGATGCACGTGCGCCACAGGGGTATCCGTCACGTTGGTTTGTGAGAACGGACGCGCTGAGTCAGTGCACGAGGCCTATATACCTTGAGGGCGTTGTACAGGTCCACGACTAGGTCGATGAGCAGGTTGGGCTCAAAAAGCTGAGTGAGGGTCGAGTATGGGATGGACAGCGTGCCTCCAGGCTTGCATGCATCCTGGACCTGCATGAGTTGTAGACAGTTGACAGTCATTGAATCTCTAGCTGCGAATGGTTCTTAGCTCAGGACCAGTGGCTGCATGGTGCAGGTGTAAATCGTTAACGGGACGAAATGTGTGAATCAATCTGGGCAACGGCAAAATTCCAAGAAACCCATCACCCGTGAACGCCCTATCCTCAGCACGTATAAGGTGAGCTCGTAAATAAGGGCTTGTTGCATTTGGCTTACCAGGGCTTTCAACACCTGAGTGGCCACAGACGTGTCTGCAAGCAGGTGCCTTCCACTGGACAACTGTTTGATGTTGTCGTGGATGAACTGAAACATTTGTGTCATCCCGTCGAATACGATGGGCACAGCATCCTGGAAGTTCGGAATGCCCTGTGAACAATACAGAAAGCGAGCAGAGTGCGGCCAGCATGAGTCAGCGCACGCGTCAGCCCACGACTCACATATGCACCCGAGCGCAGGCGTATGGACCCGAACCATGCGTGCTCCACATCACATGAAGTACCGTGCAAGGCACTGAAAGGCCTGCAGCGACACGGTGCACACCTCTTGCTAACAATAGCCACGAGCCCAGACCAGGGTAGCCCAGGGGGCAAACCAGAGCAAACTGTTAGAGCATGCAATTACCTGCAGACGCTGCCCCACATAATACAGGGCCTCAAACGCTGGGCTGTTAGTCCCGTCCTGGTTGGCGATGTAGATGCGCAACACGTTTGGGTCGTACATGACCGTTTTGTTGCCGAGCGCACTGAGCAGCGCGCTGAACACAGACAGGGCTGGTTGCAAGGTGGACATCTGGTTATAATACGATACCACCTCCTCATTGCTCTTGAGGTTGTTGACATCAAGTCGCAAGAACTCCCGAACCAGGTTTATGTTCGTGGACGCATAATCAGGCTGCAGGAAGAGAGCGGAAAGCACCAAGCACACCGTGTTTAAAGGTTTCTTCCTGTCGTTCCTCTCAATTGTTTGCATGTACGCTGAGCAAGGAATCCCAAAGGTGTGAAGCTTCCATGGTGTAAGTTCATGCTCGCGAACCTCACCACCCCAGAAGCCCTTCGCACGTTGACGGCCAGCCATGCAGGCAAAGTGGCAGGGATCAGGCAGGGATCAAGCAAATACCCTGAGCTATGGTTCCTCACCGTTGCAGGCTTCGGAGAGCTGACCTCCTGGTCCTTGCCCTTGTCATAGCCAACGAAATAGCCTCCGACAAAGCCACCGCCAAAGCCGATGCAGAGCACAAGAGCAGCAGTGACTGCCAATACTGTTAGAGTATACCTCTTGGTTCTATCCGCCTGCAATAGGAAAAGGTTCCATCACTCAAGTCTTGAGACTTGCCCATTTTGCAAACTCCTGCCCCCCAAACATGGCGAGGTCCTACCAGATAAAACACTTGAAAGGCGAAACGGGGCGCAAGCGAGCCGCTCGTTTCCAACGCTTACGTGAAAGCTGCCCGGGGCGGGCTTGTAGGGCCCGGACGGGGTCAAGTGCTGCTCTGTCAAGACGACCTCCTCAACGCACCTCTCGGTGTCCGCATCGGACACCCGTTGCGCTTGGTGGCTCATGCTTTGCTGATCGCTGGTAGTGAGGGACTCCCTACGCTACAGGTACCTTTGGGCGCGTAGCATGCGAAGTGATGCCCTTCCTGAAGGCCCAAGGAACACTGGTGATGTTTTCACTAAACTGGTGAAAGGAGGTGCACGCTATGTGTGTAGAGTTCGTGTGCTTTTTACATTGCTTATCATATTGACACGATATGATTCTTTTGTTTGGCCCAAAAGTGATTTTGGTCCTACCTCAAATTTCGGGCGGTCAGGTGCTCCTACCCAAAATGTTGCCTGGGAAGCTACCGCAGGCCTTTGGTGACGGTGACACGGTTGTTATATCAAATTTATTACTACAAATGAGCTCCAGTATTAGCGCCTTTGCCTTGGCTTTGGCGCCTGGAGGTCCCCAAATTCCGCTCCCTTCGGATCCTATTTTGCGGGACTGCACATAGGTCGAGGGTGTAGCGTCATGCTCATTCCATGAGCATAAATGCTGACAATTTGAGCCGGTGCAGCCAACCAGGGTTGGGTGTCATGACGTACGCTCAGCTAAAACCTGCACAAGGGTCCTGCACAGGCGCCTGCTGGGTGTATGTGTTGTGGGCACGCAGCTACCAACCCAACCACCTGTGCACATTCCCGGTAGCGTGTGCGGTGCAGTTACGCCTGCTTGCTGTTAGTACAGAACGGTTGCCGGTCTCCGCTGGCAAGGCTTGTGCATGCCTGGCCTGGCGGTGCATTCGCATCCAGAGCGTGGCACACGAACGACGAATACCCTAAGCATGACTGCCCCAATGTGCCCGCTCATATTCGAACACCCCAGTAGTGCATGACTTTCGCCTCAGTTGACATGCTTGAAAGCTGCCAGAAGCAGACACATGCAGACGAGCGCTCACCTCCTCCCCTAACAGTGCTTTGTCTGCACGGTTTCCGCCAGACAGCCTTGCAGTTTGCGGGGCGTACGCACGCCTTACGCAAGAAGCTCCGAGGGCTTGTGGAGTTCGTTTATGTAGATGCTCCCCATGACCTTCCTTTCTTTATAAAGAACAAGGCCTTCTTAGCCGAGCTCTGCGCGGAAACATCGGCACAATCCCTGCTGAACCCAGCGGGTGCCAGCACACCTGAGGAAGCGTTTGGAGCCTTGAAGCCAGGCCTGGACAAGGCAGCTGCAAAGCATGCTTGGCTTGTGTCAGAGGAGCTGCTGAGAGCAGACGGCCAACCTTGTAGCAACCACGTTGCTGTTCACGATGCGGATGTCGTTTTTGCCACCGAAACTATGGCCTTGGGCCCGGATGTCCAGGATGGCACAGCCGATCCCTGCCCTAGCCATAACCAGACAGTGTGGCAAGCGGCGCCACAGTACGTCGACGATACGCAGTACTTGCGCCAGACGCAAGGGTGGCCGCAGTCACTGGAGACGTTGAAAGCAGCGCTGCAGGACAGGCAATTTGATGGCGTCCTTGGTTTCTCTCAGGTAGCTTTCAAAACCTTTCTCTGGCTTTGGCAGCCAGGGTGTCGTGGGAACACAAGTCGCGCGTGTGATTTGCCGCGCTGCCCGTTGCTGCCTGACGGAGCTGGCCACGTACACACGTGTGCTTACACATGCACGCTGTGCGCCGCCTAACAATGCGGCTGCACTGGGGCGTTGTGCACATGTGCACGCGCATACACATGCACTGCGCTTGTCATGGCAAACGCATCTAGGGGCACACACAGGCGACTGGAATGGCTAAAAAAGCCTAAAACTGATGGCCGACCGAGGAAGCATCGTGCTGTTCGAGCAGCATTCACTCAATTGGGCCTCACAAGTGCATGCATGTGCAGGTCCCCCCTACATGTGTCAGTGTGCCTGTTTGTGTACAACCCACAAGCATATGGTGATCTGGCAGAGACGGCACAGCCACTTATGTGGTAGTACACGCTTGTTGCTGCTGTGCGTGTGGGATGTTCGTTGCACACAGGGATGCGCTGCAGCGGCGTTGCTCTGCCTCTGGCAGCAGGAGCAACGCATGGCGCAGGACGCAAGCGCGCAGCGGCCCGAAACAGTAGAAACAGGTTCCGACACCCATGCCACGGGGCATGCGCATGCAGCAGGGTCGCCGCGTGCTGTGACAGCATGCTCCACAGACAGCGCCATCCGTACGGGCGTTGATCGGCATCGTCCTGCATGCACTTCGCCATGCATACAGAGTGGCACCGCAGCGGCTGAGTCACAGGCGCAGGAGCCACCGCCGCTTTCCACCGTGACCCTAGTCACTCCGTTACCACTGCAGGGCCCCGTAGCGCAGGGCCCCTCACACCAAGCTTGTGGGGCAGCCACGCAAACCGCAGCAGCACGACCCGCTCCGCCGCTGCACTGCCTGGAGCCCTCCCCGTCACCGCCCCTTGAAGGACAGCCCAAAGCAGCGCCAGCACCGCACACGACGCCCCAGCAGCAACCTGCGGCCGTGGCGATGGCGGAAGGTGCGGCGCAGCCGCACACGCGACCGCTGCGCTTTGCGGTGCTGGTGTCGGGCTACCCCTCGCCCTCTGCAGAGCATCGGTCCCTCCTGGAGCGGCTGGGCCCCATCGACCTTCCCTCCCTGCACATCTTCGGGTCGGGCGGCGGCGACCGGCAGGTTCCTGCAGCTTCCAGCGAGGAGCTCCTTGGGTGGTTCAGCGAGGCCGGCCGTGTCGTGGTGAGGCACTCCGGCGGCCACCACATACCCACCGACGCGGCCCATATCGGCATCATCAAGGACTTCTTGCAGCAGCTCAGGGAGGGGCAGGCTGGGATTCGCTGATGAGGCGGCGTTGAGTTCAGTGAATGAACTCAGGTGGTGTGTGTAGCGTGTAGCGTGGCGGGCACTCTACATGCGCCAGCATGGCAGCGCTGGCACTCCATTCAGAGCGTGCGCGCACGGCTGGCGGGCCATTCCATGATGCAGCTGGAACGCGGCAATGATGGGAATGCGCGATTGCTAATGTGCCTGCTCTTGATGTGAGTGAGGTGCTGAGACGGCCCAGGCAAGCCTTGCAAGCGGATTGCATTGCGTGGCAAGAGGCACCTCGCGTGCTCGCCCAGATTACAGTGCGGCCCAACAAACCGCAAACTGGCACACTGCTTCGACACGGAAAACCTCATGCATGCATGAACGCATTGACCAGGTTACTAGGGTCATAAGGAAGGGGGGAAGTGTTCATGGCAAAGTTTACTGTTTCGTTCACATTGTGGAATTCGCATGGCACTGTATGCTGACATGGACTCGAGGACTTGTGTCCGCATCACCATGACCGACGCGGCGTGTTCATTTGAGCACAGCGAATGAGGTGCCTCCGTCACACCGCCAGTTCAACATACATGTATTGCCAGCCTCGGTGTACCATACGTGGCCTGTGAAGCGGCCTGCGCTGGCACGCCAGCCCAACGCTGTCAAACCCCAATGAAGTACGGTACACGACCTATCGCGTGATGGCCGCAACTGCAGCGTTACCCTGCTCGCTAGTGGCCGCCAACACTGGTGTTACTGCGTGCGTTGGTCACCAGGCGGTGTTACTGAGTTGGTCACCGATCGCACACCCAAACCTGCCCACGCATCTAGCACTACACCACAGCGAGACAGGTCAACGTAGGTCAGCAGGGCCTGCGCGTGAGCTGCAGTGGTATATGCTGGTGTCGCACGCCATGCGCAGAGCTTGGTGCGCCTCTTCTGCTTGCCTGGCCCCCATCTTGGGGGAGCATGGGCCGTTTGGCCGACATGCCCCTGATGTAACGTAACATACTACTGTGTTCCTGTGTCTCTGTGTTACTGTGTTCCCGTAGTACTGTGTCGGTTGGTCACCAGAGCTCGGCGGGCACGAAGCCGAACTTGAGAAAGGCCTGTAGGGGCGTGTAGTCCTGCGGCTGGTAGCTGATGCACAGCTCGTCCCCGGCCGCCAGCGGCGCCAGCTCGTTGTCGCGGATGGACGTGACCGTCATCACCACGCGGTCGGCAGCGTCGACCTGCATCATCGGGGGCCTGCGTGCGTGACATGGCGGGGGCGATGGCGGTCGGGGTGTGGGGTTGAGGGAGGGCGGGGTGCGGGATTAAGACAGATGGGGATGCGGACGGCTGGCTGTGCAGTGTGGTGCGGTCCATGATTGATTAGCTGGCATGCATTGATGCATGGCAAGTTGGGTGATGCCTGATCAGTCACAGTGTCATCATCAATGGCTCATACTGGCCAGTGGCCACCTACCTGTTGAAAGGGTGGTGGTTGAGAAGGTCTATGTAGGGCAGCAGGCCAGCTGACGACCCGCAGCCAAGAGAGCGTGAAGCGACCTGCACACGCAGCCCCAAGCCCACCCACACACAGCCCCTTGTTAGCATGCCAAGAGTGCCAACGCACTTCAGGTTTGCTGCCACCCATAGGAGTGCACTCGATCGGAAGCTTGAACCAGCCCAAGACAGGATTCTCTAAGCATGCCTTGGCCAGCGTATGCCGCACTGCCACTGCGCACCTGCCCCAGCGCCCACAGCACTTCGTCGCTTCCCAGGCTGCACGTGTCAGCAACTTCCTCCGCAAGCTGCTCATAGTGACGCTGTGCTCTGGACACTGAGTCTGCCCAAGCCGCGTGCTCAAACGGTTGCGCTGTGCTTGGGCTGGCCTGGTCAGCGGCTGCAAGCGACCGTGCGTGCAGGCACTTCGTCCGCTCAATCGATAGACGCTGGAGCGCATCGCTGAGCTCCGTTGTGCTCATAAGCCAAGGGCTCGGGGGTTTGTGTGGCAGGGAGTCTATGTAAGCGGACCAATTAGAGGACGATGAATCCCGGCGCTGAATCACCAGCGCGGCGGCGACCTGTTGGTGCTCCTCCAACTCGTTCTGAAACTTTGCATACTGGCCGGCACTCAGGAACTGCGTGCAATCACCAGGCATGTACGTGTGGAACACTTAGGAGAGTCCATTCACACAATACAGAACACGCATTTTATGGCGGGATGGCCACAAAAGAAGATGGTGATGGCAGGAGCGACAACCCCCTGCTTCACTTCCATATACAAACCTGCTCCGCCATAGCAACGGCCTTCCCATTGCTGAGGAACAGGTGACGGGGTACGCTGAGCAACGGAGTGGTAGCCAGCACGTCTTCAGTGATGGCCTGAGTTGCCACCAGCCCACGAACGCCCACACCGGACGGTGTGTCATCGAGAAGCGCAAGGGCAGGATGCACGTAACCTCCCTCTTCGCATATCCACGCCCTTAACCGGGCCTCTGAGGCGGCTGCATTGCATGCGGCACTACTGCTCAATGCCCGGCAGGCAGCGCTTCTGTTGCGCGTAGAGAGGCCAATACAAGATGAGTAGCATTTCATTTAGCCACGTATGATGCATATTCAACACTTAGTGTTGCATGTGAGCCAGGGGCTACCAGCTTTACCCATGCTTGAAGCTTGAAGGTCACCTTCGCTTTTGCGCGCAATGTGATTTGCCTTCGCCGAACCAAAGCAACGTCCCCTAGAACTAGCAACACATGTGGTTTTACATGTTTGCAATATGCTGTAGCCTGTCACCAGTCGTGTTTCCTTGTTTGCACACGGCAAAGCCAGCGTTATTGTCCCTATAACATTATGGCGAACTTGTTCCGCAGTTTAAAGCGACTAATAAAACCTGAAGACGTGGGGGAGGCAACCAGCAGCTCTCCGCGTAGCTCCCCACCGGCTGAATATGCGAAGGCGTTGTCCCCTCCCCAGCCGAGCTCACCTGCCGCTGAAGCACTTTCTGAGGGACTTGGAGGTCGCATCGCGTCCTTCACATGCACGTCGAGGTTAGTGCGGCTGAGGTTAGGTTTCCTGTATGCGAGGGTGTGCTAAGCGTCGCTATGAGCTTGTGGGCTTTGGCAGGGGGTGACCTTGACGAAACCGACGGGCATGTGCAGTAATTGCTCACTCCTCTGGCTGCACAGCGTATGAGTTCCCCAGAATAAGCTTAAGTGCTGCTTGTTATCTTCACCCTGAAGTGTGCGACGTGGTTTGCCTCTCGTTGCATTTTGCAGGCATGAGACCACCGTCATTGAACGCCAGGGCAGTAAGCTCATATTGAAGGAAATCAAGCAGATGGAGTCCTCACGGGACTCCATAGACGCTGTCTCACCGTCTCCACCCAGCCAACCGGCGCCGAAGCAATCGTTTCGGCGCTTGCAGCGTCGTGCGTCGATGCCATTAATGCTAGAAGGCGCGCTGCAAGTACCACAACTGAGTTGTAGTCCTGCAGACCTGGGTGAGCTTGATCCACAAATTGCTCGGGCCTTTGCTCAGCAGCCTTCCTCCCCAGCTGCACGAAGGCGGCCTGTGAAACGGCAGGAAAGCTTGAAGTGCCTCCTCAACCTCGACCAGGTGCGCAAGCCTGCACTGGACCTTCGCTTGCGCAGGTTATTACTTCATTGTTAGTACTCAACCTATCAGTGATAGGCCGCAACGTGTGCTAAGCATGGCGTGTCCTCGAGTGAGTACTGCGTCCAACCAGTCCTCACACACCAACTGCGTGCTCACGCAGTATAAGTTCAACACGGATGCCAGCACTCTGGATGCCAAGGATGCCCTCGGATACGACACCTGTGACCGCTCCACAGCAGGCCGCGGGTCACAGGGCTCATTGGAGGACATTCTCACAACGGACGGCACCTCCACTGTGCTGCTCGCGGCCTGGCCCAAAATGCCGCTGAAAATGCGGCGTCTGGAGTGGAAGCTGTCAGACTATGTGCTCCTCAAACAGCTGCACAAGGGGTATGCCTCAGACGTTTTCCAGGTGCGCTCAGGGTGTACAACACATTGACGCTAATGCAGCGTGTGTAATGACCATCACTCTTTGCGGCTCAGGAGGTGTGACAAAATTCAGCAAGCCCTGGTTTGCCGTGGCCAGAATACGCTGAAGGTTTCATGTCCTGTAGCCTGCCGCAGGTGTGCAGTGTCAGCTTTGGTCGGTTTGTCAAAGGATTTGGGCCTGTCTGGGTTTGTGCAGGCGCGCTGCAAGCTGTCTGGAGACTTGGTTGCCCTCAAGGTGTACAAGCTGAAGGAGCAGGGAGACATACAGAGAATGCAATTGTACAGGGAAATCCGTCTGCACTCGCGCGTTGAGCACACCAACATCGTCCAGTTCTACTCATGCTTCCTGGTAAGACAGGCACCACAGCACCATGCCACTCCGCAGTACTGACACCACATTCCTGGCCTGCTTAAAACTGCAATGCAGTCCGCAACATACTGACGCCTGGTGCCATGCCTGGCCAAGGACAACGCGAACACCATTCTCAAACCTGCACCTGCCGACTCTCCTTCATTTGCAGGAGAGCAACCACGTTATCATGGTGCAGGAGTATGCGCTGGGAGGTGACCTCCTGAAGTACCTGCATAAGCAGGGCGGTCGCTTCACGGAGCGCCAGGCCGTCAACCTGGTGCTGCAGCCGTTCCTCGTGGCCATCCACTACCTACACACCGAGGTGGGGCGAATTGTGAGGCGGGGCTGCAGCGCGCAGTGAAGGATGCAAGATTGTGCGCTTCAGCTGCAGTAAATTTCACACTGCGAGCAGTTTGGGCGCACACTGGGCGAATGCTGCTCCGCTTGCATGCACATATTCACGCGCTCACAATTGCGCGCACCCATACGTACCGGCCGCATGCGAACACGCCTTCACACTTTGACAGCACGTACATGCACATTCCTCAAGCAGCCTGCAGCCTGGCGCCATCAGCGGCATATACTATGATGTATCAAGCGGCGCTGCAGGCAAACACGCCAAGCCGGACAGCGCATACATGTCAGCGATCCCTACGTCCGCTGCGCCCGAGGGGTTTGCAATGCGCTTTTTACACGTGGAGCTGTGCTGAAGCATGCATCCTAGAGCATGCATCCGTAGAGCATGGCATGTGGGAGACGCGCTGGCTGTGCCGGGGCTCTGCATGCGGCGGTGTGAATGGTGTGATGCACCATACCTACACACCTCACTACCACACGTGCGCTTCTCGTGCCTGCCACATCACAGCTTTCGTTCCTTAACCCACATGCACCTGCTGCACAGACAGCCTCTGAGGACGGCCTCAGTTGGCACCCGTTGACATGCGCATTCCCATCACATGTTCTCATGCATAATCGGCACGCTGCTGCTGCTGGCTGTCACTGCACCGCACCGCAGGGCATCGTGCACCGGGACATCAAGCCGGAGAATATCTTCCTCACCGAGGACAAGGTGCTCAAGCTGGCGGACTTTGGGCTGGCCATAGACCTGCGGGAGGAGCGCGCCAACACGCGCGCTGGCACGCTGGACTGTGAGTGACAGCGGACTAACAGAGTGACAGCACTCACTGCGGTGCATTTCTGGGTGCATTACTGGGTGCATTCGGAAATGTAGGAGTGCTATGTAACGCTTGACTGTGAGTGCCAGCTGGGAGGGACCAAGGGGTCAGCATGTGCGGACGTATGACATGCATAGGGTTTTAGGGGGGTGTATGGGGGCAGGGGCGCCGGCAACAGGGAGTTGCCAAGGGGCACAGGGCACCTGGCCGAGGGGCTTGCATGCTGCCTTCGCGTGCTGATCTTGCACTCCCACGACGTGCACAGCACCACCACCAGCCGCTAACGTATTGACAAGTGCACACCACTGCGTGAGGCGCCGTGCTGGCTGACTAACGCGTCCGCCTGGCGATTGGGTTTGATTGCCTGCGTGCAGACATGGCGCCCGAGGTGCTGCGCTGCCCCACCAAGAAGACGCCTGATGAGAACAAAGGCAACCCCAACTCCGCCCACTACCATGAGCCTGTGGATGGTGAGCTGTCTGCCTGATGGCACTTGGAACTGGTGTAGTGACTCAGACGTGGTGTGTAGTACCGTGTAATACCGGTAGTACGGAATGGAATGATGGGGAGGAAGCATGGGCCGTTTGGCACACACGCTGCTGATGCAACATACTTCAACTTGAAAGCCTTGGTTGCCATCGCAGGGAGTGGTTTTGTTGCGTAGGAGGGGAAGAGTAGTGAGGCGGGTGCTGGCCCGACGACAAGCGCGGCTGAACCTGTGGCAAACGGGGCCATGTGCAGAAGGCCAGCCTCTGAATCATGCGTTTGCCAGCTGGCGCATGCGCTCAGCCGGGCTCTGAGGGGCACATGCATCAGCGAGGCATGCCTCCTAGGCATGGGCTTCCGCTCCGCAATTGGTCGGCTGTCCAGCGCCTTCCACGCCTCTGCCCTGCAGTTCTCCAACGGCCATGCCAGCATATGCAGGGTACAATGC
Source organism: Chlamydomonas asymmetrica (assembly GCA_001662385.1). Lineage (NCBI taxonomy): Eukaryota > Viridiplantae > Chlorophyta > Chlorophyceae > Chlamydomonadales > Chlamydomonadaceae > Chlamydomonas > Chlamydomonas asymmetrica. The sequence continues at coordinate 18,190 of BDDA01001051.1, read as the reverse complement.
GCTGGCACAGCCGACTTGGGCCGCAACAGCCACCTCTGGTGTTGTAGCAGCTTTTGGGGTCAAAGTGGCCACATCGGAAGCGCAAAGTCGTGCTGCACGGTGTCCACTCCCATATATCACCCACGGTGTCAGCAAGCGAGGCGCCAGTTGTCGACGCTGCCCTCCCTGATCTCACCCCCCATAACCTCCCTGCGCATCGCCATGACCTCTACGCTCATCCATGAATGGCCTGATCGGCCAAGTGATGTCAAGTCAATTAATCACCCCAACCTAACAACCGTATGTGCGCTGCCGCTATTGCCGCAGCCTGGGCGACGGGCATCTTTGCGTACGAGCTGGTGGTGGGCGCTCCGCCCTTCAAGGCGGCGCAGATGATCGACACCGCGCGCAACATCATCCACGCGCCCGTGGCCTTCCCCGCCGCCATGTCGGAGGCCGCCAAGGACTTTATCGGCGCCGCGCTCAGCAAGCACGCGGGCGACCGGCCCACGGCGCTGGAGATGCTGCACCACCCCTGGATCACCATGTACCAGGTACGGGGCCTGGCTGTTCATCGTTTAGGCAGGGTTCAGGTAGTTCAGGGTGTAGGTTTTGGGGTTGCATTCGGTGAGTAAAATGTGGAGCAGCATGCCTCAAATTTGAAACGCCTTTTGCACCCTTGCGCTGCTGTGTCCAATTCGTTGACCATGCATGCAAGTGTGGATTCCGCACACCGCATGGACCATGCATTCTGTGTGGACGATGCATGGTCATGGCGTGTCGATCATGCACGCTGTCTGGAACGAGGGTGGAGGCCGTGCATGCTGTGTGCTAGGAGGCCAAGGCATGCCGCGCGCATCCATCGTGCATGCATGCATGCAGAGGCGGAGCTCGGTGCGCATCCTGTACGCGCGATCCAACTCCATCATGGAGCTCATGTCCAGCAGCGGCCAGCAGCCGCCCGCCCAGCCGCAGCCGCACTACCACAACGCCCGCGACTCGCCTGGCCGCCACCTCTCCCGCCAAGGCTCCGCCTCCGCCACTTCCCGCAACGCCAGCAGCGCCATGGCAGGCGCAGCGGACAACGGAGGCGGTGGTAGCCCGCGCGGCAGCCCGACCGGTGGTGGCGCTGCGGGGGGGCCGGAGGGCCAGGGAGGGCGGCAGATTGCCAAGCAGCGCAGCGCGAAGGGTAGCGCCGCTGCCTCGCTGCTGATGACATCGGGCGAGTATGCCGTATATGCTCAGGCGTCGTCGCCGAGGCTGTCCCGCATGGCGGGCCGGCAGCAGTAGCGGCGACGGCAGTACAACCTGCACCGCGCATGAAGCAAGGCTGCGGCGCAGACGCGCCGGGGCACTGCATCGTACAGTGTACACCAAACAGCACGACGACGCATGGCAGGATTGCACTGTGGGTAGCGTACTGCGGTCATGCAGAATGCTGCAAGGCCGTACCCTCCGCCTTAAAGCATCACATGGACCGGGCGGCTGTAGGGCTCTGGGCGGTCCACAGCAGTTTGGGGTGTGGCAGCTTAGCGCAGGCTCAGCCCCCTATGGGGGTCATCAGGCGGGGAGGCATAGTGAGCTTCTGCAGGGGTGAGCAACCCCCCCTGGCGCCCCCTTCCTCAGGCCCTGGTACCCGGTGTATGTACCAGTGATGTACTGGGTGTATGCACCAGTGATGTACTAGGTGACGTGCTAGATGCGGCGGCTTGGTTCAGGCCGACGAGGGGCTTGCGTGAATGGCAGCAGGCGACGTCGTCAGTATCTGCTGCCTGTGCATAGCACTGCCCCCGGTACGGCCCCCGTTTACATGGTTACCTTGTTGGATCAGGCCCATTGCTTTTGCAACGTTGTAGTGCGGCTCGCTCGCTCGCGATGCAGTTGTGCGGGGCCAGAGCCTGGTGACTTTGCGGGTGGTACGTTGGGCCCTAGGCCCTAGGGCCTGCGCTGCTGAATTAACCTTGGTCAGGTTCGACCAATCCCCAACGACGGCGAGGTATGACCCGAATGCCTCATCATGCCCCAACACATTCAGGCATCAGTCCTTTCTGCACCAATGCATGGTGGTATTCCCCAACCCAGCAGCAGCTTGGCGCCAACGCACCAAACGCCATGTTCCCCCCTTGTTACAGATTTATACAATTGATCCATGAAATGCTCCTTCATCGCCTGCCCTTGTACCTTGGCCCCTGAGCATTTGCCCCTGCTGCAATGGGCAACCCGCGTTGCTTTTTGATCTCATTAGAGTGTAAGACACAAGTTGATCTGGTATCATATCATCATCACACAAGACCCCGCAGACTGCGATGACCCAGTGCTTGATTACGGTACACATATGTACCGGTGTTCGCAAGTGCATGAACCTGTGATCGGCGATTGGGTTGGCCCCGCCCCGCTCTCGCACCTTCAGCGCAGTACACATCCAGTACGGTATTGAACCTTCATGTCTCCCGACCGGCACTGTCCCTTCTGCATTCGTACTCTGGCTTTTGAGATTCGGTGCGTCTCTCAGCTTGCGCTTGCCCCATGCTATCCGTCCGTGGGCTTGGTACACCTGCGTGTGCTCGCTTGCAGGCTTGCTTGTACCTGAATCTATACACTGATATGTACCGTACTTCATTTGTGCAGCTCGGGCAAGCCAGCGTCTTGCTCTCGAGACCAACACGCGATCGGCACTGCATAATTACATCCACGCGCGTTGGCAGATGATGGATTGCTGTGCGTTTCGGCCGCAGGCACTGCTGAACGCGAGCGACGTTGCCGTTCCCTCAGACCAAGGCTGCCTTTCCCTCACACCTAATAGCCACCTAGTAGCCTGCAGTGCCAGCAGCGCTGCCTTCCCTGCCATTAATACACCCCCATGGTACATTGCAATGCTCTGCGGTCCTGCGCGCGCAACAATAATAGCATGCTCAGCTGTGCATGCTTAGCATCGCATGACGTTGGATGTTGCTTGCTGCCCTTGCTTCTCACGTTCCCCAACACCAGGTTTGGTGTTGCCTGGCTGCTAAAGGCGAGCCGCGTCCTTGTCATGCCCGTCATGATGTGCGTGCGGGCGTGGGGGGCGGTTCAGGGCCCGCTTTCGGTTGGAGTTCAGGGTTTTTCGTCGTAGGAGTGGCGTAAGTGATTTGCATTCCGGAATGAGCCGCTGCTGCTCTTGAACGGGAATCTGGGTGAGAAATCAAAATGTGGCTCATGGCATTGGGTGCAGCTTATGCGCTCAGGGCCTGAGTCGCATACGCCTGGCTCCCGTACCATACATGAAGCAGTCACAGGCTGTTAGGGGCGAGCAGTTGACCTGGGATGCTCGTTTGGCAAGTGGTGAATTTGTTATGCAATGATGCGGACCACAGAAGCAACGCTGCAGGGACAGGTTTGTGGCAGCCCTGGATGCTGTTGGTGTCGCATTATTGCGCTTGTCGGAACGCGTTACATTGCTTTTCATGCTGCGGGTACATTCGCGTTTTGCAGTGCGGGTGCGTGCGCTGGCGGCCGCACTTGGTGTGTGTTCGTGTGGTGGCCTGATGCACTCCAGGTTGCGTAATCACGTGCCATGTGCACAATGGCGCGAAGGAGCATTGAGGCATCCTTCTGTCGCCTTCATATGGCCCACGATGCTCTGCTGGTGGCGTCCGGCTCTCTGCCCATGCCTTGTGGTTGCCCCGAGCCGAACTCATTTATCTTACTGTGTTGGTGTACACACACCGCTTATTCATGAGAGCTGCTGCATGTCGAGCTGTCAGCATCGGAATGCCAGCTCAAGCACGAGTAGACTGCATGAATGCCTGTGCAGCTTTGCGTCTGAGGTGAACCTGATGCCGCTGCCGTTGACGCATGCAGCTAGCGCGTACTGACCGCTCGTGCCGTTGAGCTAATCAAAGATCTCCTATGCGCTGACCGATAAGCGCTAGGTACACATGGACGCAAGTAAAGCTACTGCCTCATGAAGGTACAGTGGATACAGCATTTGCTTCAAGCAATTAAGGCCAAGCTGATGCACGCTGCGCATTGTATGTTTTGCCAAAACCTTGTAATGATGCTGCAATCATGCTACCGCTCTGTCAACACCCGGGGCTCCACCCTGTGCCGATCGCAGTGTTTTGGGGGTCATGTGCGGGAATCGATGGATGGAGGTCTTCCCCAACTCGAACAAGGTTGTGGATGGGATCAGCGTGTAGCTTACTTCACAAGCTTTCCATGCATACCCATGCCAACCTTGTTCGAGTTGGGGAAGACCCCCAACGGAGTCATGCAAAATTGGAACCACGGATTTGGCTGAGTGGTGCCCCACTGCCCGGGGCTCCACCCTGTGCCGATCGCAGTGTCAAGCTCCTGTGCTCGGGTCCCGCCTAGACAGGGCTCGGAAGATAAGGGATGGGATGTGGCCTGGACTACAGTCTGTCAGTCAGTGCTGGCTGGCAGTTCAGCTATACACATTCCCTAGTGCAGAACAAAACAGAATCTCCGGGAGGGGTTGGGGGTGGCTCATTGTCGAGTTTGGTTGACTCAGTACGTGGTCAGATGCATGCGTTTGCTCCTGGAGAATGTCTCCCAGCAGTACTGAGCCAGGATGACTCTGGCATACGAGACTTCTGCATTGCCCCCTGGAGTGACAGTACTGCATATACTGCAAGCATCCTGGCCGCTGCCGTGCAGTTGGTTCAGCCAGTACCTATCTAGTGTGTCACACAACATTTTGCAGCTGGGTGCCGGTGTCCTGTCTGTTCATGTGATGCTAGACAACAAGGTTGTCACCTGCATGCTACCGAGGTCTACCGCGATTGTATTCTGTGGCGCATAGCCGCGTGCGTTTGTGCTGATGGGACAGCCAGTGGCCATCCTGGACATCCCAGCCTGGACGTGTTGTACGGGAGGCTGCTCCTACCTGAGTCACCGCCTCCTCAGCAGGCGCATGGTGACAAACATAGTGACTTGCTTACTCTGGTGGCGTGGGCGGGAAAGCAGGTCGCCCTAACCCACCAACCCACACTCTACAGCGAAGCCAGGTAGGCGGGTATGTACAAGGGCGCTGGCGCTGTGAGGAGGCTCAGGATGATCCTGCTGGTACTGCAGTCACTTCGCGCACGTTACCGCGTTGTCAACTGCCCGCAGCTGAAGCAGAAGACGCGCGTGCAGCAGCGCATGTAAAGCGGTTCATGTGCACTCGGCTGGCCTGCCCAAGCGGCCAGGAGGTGGCACCAGGCCGGCCTTCATCAGGAGCGCCCTAGAGACGACACGGGCGATTATGAGGCGGGCAACTGCGATGACCTGGCATTCGCATCAGGCAGGCATGAGGCTCACATGTGTGAGGGGTGCGTGCTTGGCGGAGGGGTGGTTGGTGGATTCAGGGTCTCCTAAAGCACACAACTCTGGGTGTCAGATGGTCTCAGACATATGAGCAGCTAGAGGATAGTGCAAAGGTCACGTTTGCGAACGGGGTCACGGCTCGCGCTCGAAATAAGCGGGAATCTGTGTACTACAATCTTGCACGCCAGACTTTGGTGACCGGGTGATGACTCATGGTCACTGTGCTGGTTTTGGCCTCCGGTACGTCGCTGATAGTCATCACGGTCACCAAAGTCTGGCATGTTGGACTGTAGTACACGGGTTCCCACTCCCTTTGAGCGCGAGCCGTGGCTCCGTTCGCAAACGTGACCTTTGCACCATTCTCTAGCAGCTCATATGTCTGAAACCACCTGACACCCAGAGTGATGTGCTTTAGGAGACCCTGAATCCACCAACCACCCCTCCGCCAAGCACGCACCCCTCACACATGTGAGCCTCATGCCTGCCTGATGCAAATGCCAGGTCATCGCAGTTGCCCGCCTCATGATCGCACGCGTCGTCTCTAGAGCGCTCCTGATGAAGCCCGTATGCAGCACACCCTCCCCAAGCGCACGTAAGTATTCCCAAGCAGGTAACTTGTGCCGCGCACTTACGTGCTCAAGTCCGGTCATGCAGACGCATGGTGCACATGCATGCCGGCATGCATGCGGTTATGCATGCATGCTTGACGCATGCTTGTCACGGCTGTGTGCAGGCTGCGGTGGAAGGACGGTGAGGATGCCAGATTCCCATCGCGTGTGGCAAGCACGCGGAGTCCACACAACCTCGGCGTGCTGTTCGCTTCACACGTTAAGCCACACAATCAGCGGACACCACAGGGTGGGAGCTTGACGCAGGACTCGATGGTATCGGCTATAGTGGCATGCCAGTTGTGACGCTGGTGGTGACAGGGTTGACAGGTGAATCCCTCACGTTGGTTGCTTGCCCACCTTGCCACCGCCATGCGCAAACCTGTTCCTCTCGTTGCTGCCACAACTGCAGGCACAACGCGCGTTCGCATGAGTGGACCACCAGGTGTGCGTGCATGTTGCAACATGTTGCAGGAGCAGCAGCAGCCACACAAGCCAGAGGGATATGGTAGTGTTGGGTGCTGGCCGAAGGCATGCATGCTAGGTTAGCAAACGTCCGCCCGATGGGTGGGCTCAACAGCAACGACAACTGTGGCGCCACGGCACCCTGCCTCCGTGCACGTGCATGCAGCTTGCGCACAAGCACACTGAGGCATGAACGGGAAAGTGGTAATAACTGATCCCAAATGCAGCGGGGTATCCCCAACACCCTTGCATGACTGCAACATCAGATGTGCAGATGCTCGTTACATAAGCTGGTTGATGCGCTGGTTGGCATCCGGGCATCGCGTGTATTGAAAGTGTGTCGCGTGGACAACTGACAACTCCATCAGTGCAGTATACACAGGTTTAACAGTTGAGCGCTTCGGAGCCACAGCTGCTGCTGTTCGTTGTGACAAACCACCCCACTGTGTGACCGCACGCCAACCTGGCCCAACCACCATGGAGGGTCAGCCTCCCTCTAAGCGTTTGAAAAAGGATAAGAAAGCTGGGGACAAGGCAACCAAGCGTCAGAAGAAGGCTGGCAAGAAGGTGCACGCAGTGCCAGAGGAGGCAGCCTTGGTTGTGCTCGAGGACTTGCCCGACGATGCCTTGCTTATCATCTTGGACAAGCTTGCCAGCCCTGCAAAGCAACACGCGGCACAAGGTGTAGTTCACTTTCTAGCCTCTGTGCACCTGCGGCCTTTGGCGGGGTGTTTCCGCAGTCGCCAGTTGGGCAGCTGTTGGTTCAAACCCTCATCTGGATCTTGCTGCTCAACCCCACATTGGAAATGACTTGTTTGTGTGTGTGTTTCTGCCGCAGTCTGCCGGCGCTGGCACCGCTTGCTGGGCGATCCCCGGTTTGTGCACGTGGTCGGCGCAGACGCGACGATTGGGGAGACCATTGCGTGCGCGGCCTCGGGCGACACCGTGGTTGTGCCAGCCGGTTTCTATCAGGCGAGAGCCTTGAGCAGTTTACGTGTGTACGAACTTGCTGCATTGTGAATGTCACCACAATACTGAGTTTCTGTACTCGCCTGTGCTGTTTGTGTTTGAACTGAAATGCTCAGGAGACCGTGCTCATAGAGAAACCTGTCAAGATAGTCTCCGAGCAGCATTACCGGAAGCAAGCAGACACCTGGGTTCAGTTTGCAAACTGGAGACGCAACGTCAGTGTGGACGCGGGGGGGGCTGCGCACCCACAGCCTGACCCGTCTGAGCCATGCGTTCAAGGTGCTGCTGATGTCATGGCGCAGCATCCTGACTCTGAGCGGCCTATCCTCTTCAGGACTCGTGCTCCCGTGCTCGTCTCCAACGCGAGGTGCGCTCACGCACACTCACGCGCCACACAGAAGCGGCACACTGACACTGATGAATGCGCGTTCAGTTGGACAAGCTGTGTGTGTGAAGTTGCTATACTGATTTGAGCTCGAGGCACCCGCCTTGTATGCATTCGTGACTGGCGCCGTTGCCACCAGCGTTGACACATGTATGCTGATCTGCATGCTTAAGCGTGTGCTGCCGGCACAAACGCATTCCACTCCGCCTGCAGTTTTGGGACCATTCACATTGGGTCACGCAGCCTGTTGGCACACATCACCCCCAAGCGATGCCTGACATGGCTGTCACTTCATGGTGACCCACATGCTGGTGCAACGCAGGTGCTGTGTTGCCGGCCTGGAGATGCGGACGCAGGACCAGACGACCCACCTCTCCGTCTGCTGCTATGGGCCAGCATGCAAATACATGAGGTGCAGAGCGCTCGACCGCACGCTGCGCACACATACACACACACGCATTCGCCCCCACTCTCCCGTTGCCATGCACAGTCAATGTCAGTCATGTGCGACGGTGTACTGCCGAGCCCAACAGCCGAAGGCATTTGTAACACTTCGTAATGCGACCCAAATCAGTAAATGACTGTTGACCACGCCTGCACGCCCTGGCCATGTGCCACGCACACATACCCTGTGCACTGGGAGTTATACTGCATGGCACTGTGGGAATCGCACTGCACGGCCCCATTGGAGTCACAATGCATGGCGTGGTGGGAGCCTCTTCTTAACACACGCCCTTGCTGCACGCACGCCGTGTATGGTTTGCCGCTGGCGTGGGTGCAGGTTTGAGGCCTGCCTGTTCTCCGGCGCAACAAGCCTGCTGGTGCCCGCCGCCAAGGGCAGCCAGACCACCCTGAACCTGGAAGGCTGCACGCTCACCGGCACACGCCAGGTCAGCTGCATGCATGTGTGCGTGCGTGCGTGCGTGCGTGCGTTTGAAAGAGTCTCTCGTGGGGCCATGCAGTGTGATTGCCGTGGGGCCGTGCAGTGCGCAGATGCGTGAGGATAGATACTGCACCATGGTGAGGTGTCCGGGCTGATCTGGCGGCTGCCGCAAAACAGGCGTCATTATCACCGACATGCAACGCTATCGTGCGGCGTATGTGCGTGCTTGAGCGCAGGGCTTCTCCGCGGTGGCTGTGGAGATGGGCACGCTGGTGATGCAGCGCTGCGCGGTGGTGGGCAACAGCGTGGGCGTGCAGACCGGCCCCGCCGCGCTGGCGCTGCTGCGCGACTGCTCGCTACGCTTCAACGGCGTGGCGCTGGAGGCGGACGGATGCCTCGCGCTCAGCCGCGTCAGCCTGTGGGGCAACTCCAGGGTGGGTGCCAAAACGAATTCAGGGGTGCAAAACTGCTTAACGGTATACTTAAAACCATAACTCTGCAAATGATACTATCAATCACTGTGCCACCATACCTGTAGTATGAACTGCCAGGATTCG
>BDDA01001050.1:8315-28418 GCA_001662385.1 Chlamydomonas asymmetrica | reverse complement strand
GGGGGGGGGGGGGGCATGCGGAGGGTGCCATACGGGGGGAGGGTCATGCAGGTGCTGCGTCGTCACCTGAGGTTGCGTCAGCACCGTTACTGACGGCCGGTTCGCGTGCATACGGCACTTGCGCGGGTTTGCCACCGCAGCGGCCGTCATGCCGATGTCCATACTCTTCCAGTGGTCACGCAGCTTGCCGTGCTTGGGCGTCCTGCGTGCGCACGCACGCATCATCACAGCCTCAGCGTCTACACACCAAACCCATACATGTTATGTGTTCAATATGCATGTCAAGGTATGTCAATACGTCAGATCCTCCTATCATGACCCTGCAGGGCTGCGCTTGAAACTGCACCTGAAACTGCTATCATGTCGCCAAGACGCCAACAGTAAAGCCATAACTGGTTCACTACCAGCAGCTAAAGCCATATCACCGGCCATCATCATCACAGTAGCAGTGGCAGTAGCGCTCACAATCGCTCCCATGGCAGCGGTGCCCGCATGAGCTGCGCAAACTTGGAGCAGGCGGGCTGCTGCTGGCCTGCCTCGGCACCGCCGACAGGGTTTGAACCGCCAGCAGCCGCACAGCCGACATCAGCGCTGCCAACGGCAGCGCCAGTTGCGTTAGGGGCGGCGGCGGCGGCGGCGGCAGGGAGAGGCTGTGATGCGTGGCGGGGAGGAGGCGGAGGTGGCCACCAGCCGCGGCCCTCCTGGTAGGGCCAGCTCTTGTCCTGCGCATGCAGTACACCATGCATGGCGTTGCACGCTCTGCGTGACCATATGGGGGTTACATCGTATGATTAGCGTATCACGTTAGCGTACCATATTTGACAAGCACATATAGTGTTTGCAGACGCGGCGACCAGGTGTGGTGATGGGTGTGTGCATGCGCCGGTACCTGTGGCGCATTGCAGCGCACCCACTGCCATGCCCAGGAATGCCGGCAGGGCGCCACCACTGCCCAGTCCCGTAACCTCCTCAGGACCTAGTCCTGCAGTACATCTGTGTCTGTAACCTCCTCAGGACCTAGTCCTGCAGTACATGGTCTGGTTGCTGTATGAACATATGAACCACCCATTCACCGCCAAGCCAGTGGCTTGGCTTGTGCCACCCAGTTACACAGCAAGCATTCACCTGGCCACAGCTAACAAATCCACAATGCCTAGTTAAAGCGCGTCGGCATGTCGGCAGCATCGCTCGTTCGTTCGCTTACCTTCCACCCCATGTACGCGCACTGCTTGCCTGCACCTCGTGCATGCGCACCCTCCCCGGGATGGCGTATCGGCAGGTGTGCAGGGAGGTCCCCGATCGCCTCACGCACCGGCACCGCTGGCGGCAGGCGGCCTGCATGCGTTCAGGTGAGGGAGGGGTCGCGCGTTGGTTCAGAGGAGGCGGTGGAAGGTACGCAACGCAGGAGCCCTCTTGTTTGAAGGATGGACGAGCACGCCCAACGGTGCAGCTGACCCAAGCATGCGCGGAAGGGCACACGATAGCGACACATACCGCACATGCTGGCGCTTGCAATTGCTATAACGCTCACAATGAAGCACGCGCGGGTGGACACCGCACATGCGCTTGCCATGGTGTGCGTGCCTCCTCAGACTCCGGCCGCAGCGCTGGCCACCCTCACAGCCCCAATCCCCGTCTCCGCACGCAGCCTAACACCCATCTCACCCAACCCAATACAGCCGAACCCAGCCCGAATCCTAAAATCTTAAATTTAGGCTAGGTTCGTTTGCTTTGGGTATGATGATGATCGATAGCGTCATCATCATACTTAAGTCTTAAACCAAATCAACCTAGCCTAAATTGTACACGCCCAAACTCCCCCACGCCACTCGGCCATCACGCCTCAAAAACCCTCAACCTTCAACCCTAACAGCCCAGCCCAGCCCAGCTAGCCTAAGTCAGCCAGGCCTAACCATTGGTACACGAACGCTGTTGCGCTTAAGCTCAGCCTAGCCTAGCCTTGCTTAGCCCTGTAGCCCAGCCTAAGCCCTAACCCTAGCCTAAACCTTCAAATCCTGACCCCGGCTTAGCCTCCCTGTAGCCCAGCAGCGCTTACTGCTTAGCGTACCTCGCGGCATCGGCTCCACCACGTACTGCCACGTCTCACAGTGCAGGCGTGGGTCACGCATCAAGTACCTGCAGCACACACACACACACACACGCACACGCGCGGCCTCACGGGAATCACATTGCATGGCCCCACGGGCACCTCCTTCTTATACACAGACCCCAACAAGCAGGAAGTCATGCACGCATTGCGAGGTTAGGACCTATGCGATTGGTTGATCGACTGCCCATCTGGTGGGGCCTCGCAGGCCATGAGGTGATGGTTATGTGTGCACTCCTGCACTGTGCAGCAAGGTTGGGAGCTGCAATTGCACAACGCTGGATTGATGATCATGATTACGCCAGGGAGCGCTCCCCAACCGCCCAAGGCAAGGATGCCGCACCATGTGGACTACACAGCCCGGTGTCCAGGAGCGCTTAAGGCAAGTACACCGGTCAGTACGCAGGCCCGAAAAGCAACCTCGTTGGTGCAAGCTCTCATCCCCTCTCCTCTTCTCCCCCTCCCCCCCGCCTGCCCGGGTGCATGCAGTATGCCCGTCCCTCCACCCACTTGAGCTCGTCCTTGTAGCGCGGAGTGGGCGGTGATGGTAGCTCATACTCATACTGGGCAGCCAGCAGCACCGCGCGCTGCACAAGAGATGGCATGACATAACACGTGATCAGACAGGAAGTGCCATGCAGCCATGCAGCCAGCCAGGCACACAGGAAACAAGGATACACGCATGGGTGGCGCACGGCTGCCGCGGGAAGCGTGCATGCATGCAGCACGTGCAGTCATGTACACAGTCAGTGTGTGCTGGTGTGTGCGAGCTCAATCGCTCATGCATGCAAATGGGCACGCAAGTGAGCGCACAAGCGAGCACGCAAGTGACAGCGCAGTGACGCGCAACTACACCAAGCAAGTTGTGTGGCATTATTCGCAGTGGCAGCGTGAGACCAGCTGGAGGTAATGCGGTGGTGGGCCAGGTGTATGCCCATTATTGCCCATGATCGTGAGAGCCGTGTAAAGCAGGTGGGTCGTGAGAGCCGTGATCGTGCTAGTAAAGCAGGTGGCCTCATATCGCTCCCAAGACCAGAGTTTGACGGGCAATGCGTGCACACCGCACAGTGTAGCGTGGCGCTTGCCTTGCGGCTCTGAGGTACGCCGTAGTGGGACGCCTGCATGCAGGACAGCAGCAGCAGCGGCAGCAGCAGCAGCAGCGGCGGCGTAAACAACCGCCATGTAGCTGCACGTGCAGTAGGCATGGGGAGCAAGCACAGAGTGCGTACAGCAGTGCGGTACATGAGGGCAAGCGCCTGTCCCTGGCCCGGCCTGTCCCTGCCCCGGCCGCATCTCGCCCATCATCAGCGCTTAGTGCAAGGGGCTACACTGCTGCTGCCCCAGGCACAGGCGTGGCGGCTGTGCGGGCGACTCCGCTGCGCTATGCGCCTTCACACCTCCACAAAGGGCCTTGTTGCATGGCGATGAGGTTTGGATTTCAGTACACATGAGGCCACCATGTATATCGTACGTACGTATGTACGGCACCCACCAGCAGCACGCAGGTGCGGGCCTGGTAGCCAGCCTCCAGCAGCGGCACCAGTATGTCCAGGCAGGGGTTGCTGCCCTTGTCGATGTGCCTGATGTGGGCATAACGATGACGCACAACAGGCAGGCACAACGCAGCTTCAGTGGGACAGCGCACAGGCAGCATCAAGTGACGTGCTGAGGTGGGTAGTACAGAAGCACAAGCGTACCATGCTGCATGCGGGCTGCTTACCGTCTGTTGATGAGTTTCGAGGGTGCCGCCGCCGCCGCTGCTGCAGCTTCGCGCCCCTTGGCCTTCGCGCCCCTGGCCTTGCCGTTGCGCTCACGGCTGCCGCCGGGTGCTGCGGCCTCTGCGTCAGCATCCTGGCTTTGCCGAGGGCCGCCACCGCCATCGCTATCACCATCGTTTTTGCTGTCGGCGTGGGTGTTACTTCCTCCTTCGTCGTCACTGTCGGTGCCATTGCAGCCATGGTCGAGACCAGCAGAAGCGCCGGTGGCAACAGCAGGAGGAGCGCCGCTGTCCGTATCGCTACTGATGACGATGCAGCTCGTGTCGCTGCTGTCGCCGCCATCACCGCCACCACCACCGCTGCCATCGCTGCTGCCCTGCGTGACCGGCTGTGAGCCCGCAGCGCTGCCGCCCGCTGGCTTGCCGACAGCGGCATGCCCACCACCCTTGCGCGCCATGCCAACCGAACGGGTCGGATAGCGGTGACGACGCGTGTCATCCCTGTGGCCCTCCTGCTCCGCTGCCTCATCCTCAGTCGCGCCTTCCTCCCCATCTCTCTCCTCTTCCACCCTCTCACTATCAGTCCCCTCGCCTTCGCCTTCGCTGCCACTACTCCCCTGCGTGTCCTGTGGCTCATCCTCCTCTGCCTCCTCCTCTTCCGTTAGTGATTGGTCCTCGTCGTCCTCATCCTTATCAGAAGAAGCAATGAAGGAGTCTGATTCGCACTGCTTGCGCTTGCGCGAGCTACCCGCAGGACGGCCGCGCACCCTCCTCTGCCCGCCCGCCTTGCGCTGCTGGCGCCGTTGGCGCTGGCGCTGGCGCCGGCGTGAAGGCTCAAGACCGTCGCTTGCCGCGCCACCCCCACCGGATTTGCGCCTGTGGCGGTGTTTGCTGGTGGTCTTGTCGGGGCAGTAGAACAGGAAGCTGCGGTACAGGCGGGCAGCCACAAACAGGCAGGAGGCAGATGACAGTTCAGCAAGTAACAGCAGCAACACAAGGGTGAGCGGCAGTGCAGGATGATGTGTGTTTGTGGACAGGCAGGCAGGCAGGTCAGCTGCCGAGCTGAGGAGAGGATCGGCCGCTGCAGCTGCACACGCAGGAAGGCTGCAGCACCGAAGGGCTTGTAATCTTGAAGCCCAAGTGGCTGAAGGACTGAAGGACGTCAACAACCCTTCACGACTACATGGCTGAAGGACAGAAGGAGGGCCAGGTGTGTTGTGCCCTATTTGGCTCACCCCGCGGTGCATGGGAGTGATGCATGGGACACATGCCAGCGGCAATCAATCAGAGGCACACATGCCACACAGCATGATTGAGGGGAGGTACAGGGGGGTATGGGGTATTCGGAGGTATGGGTGTGCGCCTGTTGCTCTCCCTCGCCCTCCCTCGCCTCCTCTCTCCCTCGCCCTCCCTGGCCTCCGCCCTCCCTACCCCCCTCCCTCGTCCCTGCCTGGCTGTCTCACCGCTCCGTCTCCTCAAGCGTGATGAACCCGGGCGACATCAGCTTGATGAGCGACAGCGTGGCCCTGCGCATTACGCACACATGCACACGCGCACACAGCATGGTCCTTACGGGAACCAAAAACTCTATACACACAACGGTACGCATGCACAAGGCAATACAATGCAGATAGGCAATGCACGCCGCTGGCCAACAACGCCATGATCCACGCTCAGCCAAGGCAGGCGACGACAAGCAACCGCGTGTAACGCTACCGGGAGACACATGCACTGGGAAGAGGGGCAAGCGGCCAAACACACACAGGCGAAAAAGAGTGCGAGCCAGCAAGCGGCGCCTTTCAGACGTGGCGCGTCTGGGCGTGAAGCGAGCGCCGAGTCAGGGGGGCATGCGCGCGTTGTGGGGCACTCTACCTCCTCACCGGCAGTCGTCCTTGTGCACGCCCCTGCTGTGGCGGTTGGCTCGGCTGTACTGCTGGCAGGGCATGCTGCTGTGCAGGTGGTCGATGGCATACCTGCAGCATCAGCATCAGCAGCAGCAGAGGCAACACTGCCGCTCAATGCGCGTGTGTCATCAGTTCATCAAGTGTACCCTGCTGTCACCTTGCTTGCTTGTTCACACCCACAACCACACACCTTACAGTCAACAGCTGCTGCCCATGGCACGCCTTGCCGCAGGCCTGAGAGCCAGACATGCGTTCAGCAGGTCGCAATCGCTCGCGACGACAACCAGGTGCAGGTTCGCCACACCATCCATGCACATGCACAGGTGCAGCTTGAGCGTGTTGCCGCCGCTGTTGCGCATGACCCTTTCGTGCATCAGCCCTTCCGTGCATCAGCCCTTCCGTGCATCAGCCCTTCCGTGCTCGTCACCAGCACATCTCCTGCAGTCATGCCTCAACACCCTCAACCCCTGCCTAACCTAATCTAATCATCTGGCTTACTTTGAAGGCAGCTTCCATTGCTGCTTCCAATGCCGCCTCGCTCCGACGCTGCCACCAGCAACCCCACTCATGCTACAGCAGCAGCAGCCCGCCGCTGGCTGCTGCTCTTGCTGCGCCTGCCCCTCCTCCTCCTCCTGCTGCCTCTGCTTCTTCCTGATGGCCTTGAGCTCCCTCTCCAGTGCTTCCACGGGCGCCGCCATCACGCGCGCGCCCAGCGGCCCCAGGTTGGCGCGCGCAGCCGCCGACGCGTGCTTGTCCATCTCCACCGCCAGCTTCGGCTGCACGCACACGGTATGTGACTGCGCGTCAGAGTACTGGATCCCGTGAGGCCGTGCAGTATGCATATGCGCAAGGATATGTGTGCACACAGCCACGGACGCAACGGCCAGGGGAGAAGCACACTTTCGACAGCGCAAGCGTGCAACCCGGGAGCCCGCACTGCCATATGGTACATATACTGTGCTGTGTACGTGTCAGCCACCAATACGAGTGCGTGACGCTGAGCAGTCGTGTCACCAGGCCTAACAAAGCACCAGCTGTTGACGGCTGAGGGGCATAATGACATCGCACAACTCAACCCTGTAGCAGCTGAACCCTGACCATAAACAACTACACTCCAACCCTGAACCCCACCCCTGAACCCTGCTGCTGCTTGTGGTGTACCGTTATGCCGTGGCCACCTGTCAGCGCTCACCACAGCGCCCGCCGCCGCAGCGCCCAGCGCCACCGTGCCCAGCCCGCAATACAGGTCCGCACTGCGCACCTGCACCGGCAGGCAGGCGCCAGCAAGGGCGCTGCAGCGCCATCACATCCCAATACAGGACCCCCCCCTCAGCAGGTGATGGACTGCTCACTGCAACACACGGACGCGAGGTGTACCACCGAGGGGGCGAGAGTTTTTGGTCTGAGGGGAGTGTCTGCCTCGGCTAGAACGCTCCAAATGAAACTGAGGGAGCTGAGCATGCTCTTCCTGCTCAGCTGAAACACGCTGGCCTCAAACACATGGGGCTCAAGGCCTTGGCTGCGCACTTCTGGCATGTGACTTCTGGCACCCAAAGCACGTACTCGCTATCAGCAGCTTGCCAACCTGCTGCTTGCAATCTCGCTGGCCGGCCACAGCTACACGGCCTCTGGCGTGTGGCAGCAAAACCTCTAGCAGCATCGTGCACGGGTGACTCAGAGCCGCAGAGGCTTGACGCACCGCGTGCGGGATGCGCTTGGGGAAACCTTGCGGGCGGCACTCGGGGGCGGTGGTGAACACGCCGCGTGTGTGGTCGTACTGGAGTAGATACCTGCGTGTCATGGCATGCCATGTCACGAAGCAGCCAAGGCCAGTGGCACACAACATACGCAGGCAAGGCATTCGGGCAGGCAAAGCGATGGGATCAGGTGTGCAGCATGTGTGATACGTATGTGGAAATGCACATCCAGGAATCCAGGATGCATGAGATACGCGCTCTCTGCATGCGGCAGACCATGCATGCATGTCAGGCAATACATGCTGGAGCGTTGCGCAGCGATACGAGAGGTGGTGGCGCAGCAGCGCATGACCAAGGCAGTACGCATCTTGACACACACGCCCACGCACCCTGCACGGCCCCACGGGAAGTAAACAACTTAAACACACGCACACACGGCCCTACCTACCAAAAGGTGTTGTGGTCGCCCAGCTGGGCGTCCCACGAGCTCTTGTGGCAGTCCAGCAGCGCCTGACGGTGCCCCTGCAGGGCGGGGCAGGGAGAATTATGGTACCGTAAGTGTTTGCGCTCATGCGCGTGTCGGACGGCATGCGTGGGGCTGTGGGGTGGTGGGCAGAGGTGCAGCATGGTGTGATCAACCAACAGTGTGAAGGAGCACGGTCGGAGGCTTGAACGGAGGCCGCCAGTCAACTAGGAAACAGGTGGATGAGGCGGTGAGCTCAAGGCCTGCCTGCTGCTGCATGCTGGCTTTCGCTCTGTCAGAGGCGCCTGCCTCTCTGCCCGCACCTCACCTCGCAGCTCATGAGGTCGTTGCACGCGGGGAAGGCGTGCGGGTCGGTGCGGCGCAGCACCGTGACGCGGCGCAGCAGGTCGTCTATGTCCACCCAGTCGCGGAAGCCCCCGCCAGACGCGCCGCCTGCGCGTGGCATGACGTGATGCGCAAGCTCACTCCCCAAGCCCCCTCAATGCGCTGCAATGGCAGCATGTGTTTCAAGGTTGGACGGGCGGCACTGACAACGATGCCAGCAGTGTTGGTCTAGCTTGGCTCAGCGTCCGTCCGTGCCTTGTGCTGCCCACCTCATGGGACCCACCCCGCCCGCAATACAGCTTGTACGCACATGTACGCACATACGTGTACACACAACACACAGCACAGAGTAAGGTGCATTGCATGTGGTATGCTGCCAGAGGGGCCAGCCGGATCAAAACCGCGCCTGCATGGGGGACCGCCTGCCGCAACCTGACAGCTGGCTGCGGCATGCCGCCGCTGATGCGAGTATGCCAGTATGCCACGCACAGCTGCAGGCAGTACTGTACATAAGCAGCTATCATAAGTATCAAAGTGATGTCACAGCATCTCCATTGTGTGGACACAGATTATGCGCAGGCCTGCTGCGCTGCTGCGCGCACGCCGCGCGCGCTGCTGCTACAAGCCGGCCCACTTGTGGTAACGTGACGCTTGCCATCCAAGCAAAAGTCCTGCTGCAAGAAAAGCTGCAACACAACCAACCAAACGCACATGTAACTGGCTGCTCGCTCCTAGCGAAACTTACACACTCCGGTGGCAAGTGAGGGGCTCGTTAAGCAATGGCGGGTGTGTCGTGGCTCGCGCTCGGTGTGCCTTCGCAAGTTACGCGGAAGCAGGTATATTGCTGCACACTAACACACCTGATTTGGGTACTTGACCTCGTGCCTGTGCTCCACTTCGGCCCATATCTGCCCAAGCCTGCGAATGTTCACGCACTAGGTTGAAGGGACAAATTGCAAATGATGCGCACATGAACACACATATACACTTGGAAAACGAACCTTAGCCAGCTACGAGTGCAAACATACCTCCAAAAGTAGTGGAGGGCCACGTCAGTGCAGGGTTCGCCTCCCACGACCCGCTTGCGGATTGCTGTTATGCGGCCAATCGAGGGCAGGCTTGCCTGTCCCTCGTACTTCTTCACACGCTGGTCCTTCTGCTCCGAGAACCAATCCACCGCATCCACCCTCACGACCACCGCGTCACCCACTTTGCACCTGGCATGGTCGCGAACGAGAAGCAAGCGCTTGTCACAGCAGGGCCAGGCACATTGCAGGGCACGTCACAACGAGACTGCATAAACGATGAACCTGCATAAACAGTGTGGGAAAGAAACATGGCGTCGTCCAGCTCACTCTTGCCCGTTAATTGCGCGTACTGACGTCACGGCACCCTCCAGAGTTGGGTCCATGCTGGCAACCGCACCGCCATAACAGCCTCGCAACACACCAGGCAAGGGCATAGCTACTCTACAGTCGGTGAAATTAAAGCCGGTATCACCTACTCATATCAGTGTCATATACATATGTGTGCAACGTGTCGTGCTGTGCTCGGTGGCGCCCGCAACAACACCCGCCAGGCCCACTGGTGCAACGGTAGCTAGTGCTGATATTATTCCGGTGTGCAAGGCAAAGTCACGTTTTCCGTGCACACCGCTGCACTGCTCAATGGAGATGTTGCACGATGGATTCATCAGTCCAAATGGCACAGCACACAGCACACAGCATGCCGCCCAGTGAGAGGCCCGAGTGACGTTCAGGCACTACTTGCTGGTGATTCAACCCTGCATCACTCGGTCAATTCACCGGCCTCAAATTTCTCTCAATGCCCTGTCCTGGACCTGAACCTCTGGCGATACTGGCCTGCTGGGTATGATTTCTCCCTCTCAGGCTTTGCATGCGGGTAGAGGCTGATGCCCTAGATGCCCTGCCATCACCTGGCAGGAGCCCCCACTGGGGATGCCTCAGCTCTGGCACAAGCTGGTGATGCAAATTGCAATGCATGGGCCTTTGCCGTCATCTCCTCGCCCTCCCTCCCGCAACGCGCAAGCAGCAACACCAGAGGGCCAAGCACAAGCGGAAACGCTGACATTGTTGGCATGCTGGTTTAGTGGTTTGCATAAACACAACGGCAGCTGTCGGATTGCCGTTCGGGCGCAAGACCGCCCTGATAGACGCCATCCTGCTGGGCGGGGACAGGGCCACGCTCAGTCGCAGCAGCAGCACCACCGGAGGCCGAGCGCAATAAATTTGGGACGAGACGTTTTGGGACGAGCTAAATCGTCTGAATCGCATGGCTCCTGGCAATTTTGGCATGCCATTTTGCTTCTCTGCTAGGCTTCTTCATCATCATGCAAGGGACCTAGTGCTGTGTGCATGTGCAGAATGGGCAGTGTGGGGTTGTATTGGGCAGGCGTGCCAAATGTATGGCGTGCATGTGTAATTGTGTATAGGGTACGCGTGTGCCTGTTTGTGTGTGTGTGTGTTCAAGTAAATTTACTTCCCGTTGGGACATGCAGTATGCTTTTCGTGGGGCCGTGCAGTGTGCTTGTATGTGTGCTTATGTATGATGCTGGGAACTGCACCTGAGAGTGGCGAGGTGTCTGGGCTGCGCTGACGGCTGGCGCAAAGAGAACAGCGGTCTGATGCTCTGAGTCGGTGGCTGTAGTAAAAGCGGTCTGTGAGTGAAAGTGTGGTAAAAGTGTCTGTGCTGCTCCAGCGGTGCTGATGCTGAAGCTGATTAGCGCGCAACGCGCAAAGGCACCCCAGCCCGTGCGTGTATGTGTGTGCCTGTGTGTATGCATGTGTACTGCCTGTCCCTGGTCATTTGCCCATGGCCGTGCATGAACACGCACATGCGCCGGCTGGCTACGCCGGCGCATGTGCCATGCGCCACAATAGTCACATGAGCGCAGTACGCCTCAACTGGCAGGCCAGTAGGCCACCCTATGCTACCTTGGAATAATCCTGTCGGCTGCCTTGTGCTACTGCGCAGCCGCCTTCACCTTGCTGTCATCAGTAACTGCATCGACGGAGCTCTGATCCGCTCGCCACCTGACCGACGCCTGGCTGCTGCTGAGACATTTGCCCAGGGCCAAACGACTGCAATCTGTGACATGGCATGCCGGTCGGTAAACACAGGCGCCGGACGACTGTGTCATCAGGCCAGAACCTGTGGCCAGCGGCCCTCAGCATGGCTGGAGCATGGCGATGAATGCTGAGCTAGGCACCTCCTT
This sequence comes from Chlamydomonas asymmetrica, assembly GCA_001662385.1. Taxonomy (NCBI): domain Eukaryota; kingdom Viridiplantae; phylum Chlorophyta; class Chlorophyceae; order Chlamydomonadales; family Chlamydomonadaceae; genus Chlamydomonas; species Chlamydomonas asymmetrica. Next base: position 16,950 of record BDDA01001050.1, on the reverse strand, counting down.
AAAGATGGATCCATTTCTGGGGACCAGCTTTCCCTGCGCTGGCAACACTGCTGCCCAGTGCTCATCATCATTACTACTCAGCTTACTGTTGTTATGATGCCCTGCTATTACGGGTGCGGCCTTAGCGGCCTGGAGGCGGTTGTGGTGGCAGGCGTGGTGGCAATGCGGCTGTGGTGGATTGATCAAATGGCCATCGTCAGGACTCAGGACGGATCAAACAGCCGGGGACCCGATTGAATCGACGACCAGCCGGACGGATCCCCTCGTGCTGCCTGGGTGTATCTTTGTTGCTGTTGTTTGGACGGGAACGATTACAAGCTTGGGTGCCGCTGCAGGAGGAGGCAGCACAAGACAAGGCAAGCCGCCCGTGCGTTATGGGTGCAGCCAAACGCGCTGCAATCATACTGCAAGCCACTCCGACATCAGCCACAAGGTGATGCTGTACGATTCTCCCCGGACCAACCACGTGCGAGTGTGCCATCGGGCACATTATTGACTGAATGTTCATTTGCAGTGAGTGGTAAACAGCAGCGCAGACAGTTCCGCCAGTGCTGCCCCGTAACCCAACCATGCATGCACACATACCTGCGTACTCGAGCCGGATGCACTGGCCCAAGCGCACAGTCAGAGGCACGCCGAATCACTCAGGTTCAAGCGTGCTGGGCGGCATGCCAAGCGCAGCACACGTGGCATGCAAGCATGCGTGTAGGCCTGGGGCCGCAGCTTCGGTTGTACGCCAAGCAAGGCATCTACCATGCATGTTTACGGGTGGCTTGATGCTGTCATCATATCTGCGGAGGTGTCGTGTCTGTGTACGTGTGTGAGCGCGTGCCCTCCAAAGCAGCACACGCAGGTGCCCCAGCGCACACGCACTGGATGGGCGTTGCATGCTCGGGCTCGTGAATAGTTGCATTCGACGGCACTGCTGGCGTCAAAGCTGTCAGGGCAGCAGGGCTGCTCGCATGCAGGGCTGCTCGCATGCAGGGCTCCAGCCGCTGCGCATTATTGCTCGGCTCAGGGTGAGTCGGACGCTACTTCATCCGCCGGCCGCCTGAGAACGCCCTGCATGACAACAAGCAATCCGAGCATGACGTCTCTCTCTCTCTCTCTCCCCTCCCCCCGCCACACACACGCACGCACACACACATATGAGCACGCATGCACACACACAGCAGGAGTTTGTGTGCACGCACACATAACTCATGCAGCGGTACAGGGATTGCTGTCGTTAGAGTTTTAGAACTGGGTGGACAGGCAAGCACCGTTGGTGCACTGAGAACTAGTGAGAAGCGGTCACGCACTTGGGCCCGAGGTTGCAGGATGGCTTGGTCTCCAATGCACAGCCGTGGGTGTCCTTTGCGGGGTTGGAGGGGTTGCATCTGCCCCATTCACAGGGGTTGCTGCGTGCGCAAGTGTTAGCATGGTGCAAGCATGGTACAGTAAGTGTGCAGTGTCAGCACGGGTGTGTATGGCGCCTGTGTATGCGACATGCAATACTGCTTGATGAAGGTTGGAGGCATCCTTGATGCTCTTGGAATTTCACTGTCTGAGGCCACACCATCGCACAGCATGGATGAAATGGGGTTGGGTGCGCATTGCAAACTCATCAGCTTGCTAACACTGAGCAAGTCAATGTTCAAGCACGATACTTCCACACTGTAGCATTGCTTCGGAGTTAGTTTCGCGTGGTTCAGCTGCTGGCTCTCGGCCACCTGCACCACAAGCAGCTTCCATACACACATAGCATACATGGTAGACACCGACCGGCGGCATGCATGCTGGGATGACTCACGCAGGATTGGTAAGGTTTGCACATTTGGTGTGGTCCGGCTTGTGGCAACCATAAGTGGAGTCACACGTCGCCTCTGCAGCGCAGCAGTGAGCAAAGAACACGTCGCCTGAACTTGGTCATCACCACACCGCAGCACGGTGCTGTTGCAACGCGTCCCGCCCCACCAAACCATTGATGATTTCATTTGTTCTTGCATTACGGCATGCCATATTGCCATGCCATGCCGTGCCATGCCGGTATTCGTTCCCGTCCCAAACAAAATGTATTGGACTTCCATGCAGGGTTTATTTCATGCAGCAGCCTGGTCTCACAGTCTGAATGACCTGCTGCTTACTGGTGCATGAGAAACCGTCGTTGGGGCAGGCCTTGACTCCCATGATGACGCAAGCTCCACCAACGCATTTCGATATGAAACATTTGTCGGCCGTGTTGCATGGCTGGTTTTCGTTTGCAGGATTGGCACAGAAAGTGTCGCCTGACACGTGCAGCGGCGCAAGTGTCAGCATCACTGCCATGCACAGTGAGACAGTCATACAGACATCCCTGCGAAGCCGTGTAGGCGGTGACCGGCGGGAGGCTTTCATTTGTGAGTTCCACGCAGCTATTGCAGCAGCACAGCCTGCAAAATGAGGCAAAGCCTGTGAAAAGCATTAGTCATCGCTATGTGAAAAAGACCTGTACACTCCTAGCGGGACAGTAACACATGTTCATTGGGGGGGGCTCAGCGCATGTCATTTGATGCGCATTGTGCAGTGTGTGCATGCGTGCTTGACGGTCCAGACGACCCCACACACATGCGATGGGTGTTGCCATGGACGGCGGGGCCGTTATGTTGGGCTCCAGGTTGCTTGTAGGCATTGCTTGGCTGGACACAGGACACGCACACATACAAGGCTTGACGATGTACCTTGCTTGAGGATCTTTGCGTGCCGATGTATGCCTGCAGCAGGCCAGCCTACAACCGCTGCAGGGCTCGAACCAGAGCAGAAGATAGGCAAACCCTTCTGAATACTTCCTGGTCGGAAATCAAATTCAGGCACGTTCAGCACCTTGGCCGATATCTTATGGTGAACATGCGTGTTGTGTTCGCTGGTGAGACCGTGCGTGGCTGCAAATGGTTTCACAAACAGAAAGGCAGAGCTTTCACAAGTAAGGTCTGAAGAAAGCCTGCAGGCCAAACATACATGACTGCATACGTCCCCCACAGACTTGGATTATTTTGAAGTGCTGCACTGGACCTTCCAGTGACCTCCTGAAGTGGGAAGTGCCCTGTCCGCAATACGCAACGGTCAACATGTTCGAGGTTGCAGGAAATACTGCTTAACCGTCATCAGACCCCAAACATTCACATCAACAATAAGCTGTCGGAAATAGACAACCCTGTCACAGAACCACAATATGGTGGTCTGGGTTCAACCTTCAGTTGTGCTGGTTGTGCAACCGCGTGTGCGTTGTCGCAATCAAACCACGCAGGTTGTGCAACCGCACGGGCGGGTGCGAGCACAACTACATAAAAGCGATCTTTGCTTTTCCGAGGACATACCGTATACCAGTAAAAAACTGATGGAGCTGCAATACAATGCGATGTACGTGCACAATTACGTGTACGCCAGTGCGCCACGAAAGGACACCTTAGTCGACAGCAGGTGGACAGCGGAACTGATTGGTTACTTGCTCATGCATCTGCGTTTCCAGAACTGCTGAATACCTTGCTGTCTATCTCAAAGGTGCGTGGTTTTAGTGGTTTCGGCCTGTGGCCATACATCCCTTCATTCTTTGTGTCACAACGTCTTTGGCTTTCAGCAGCCTAACACCTCCACAACGGATCACTGAAAAACACGTATCACTGCTTACTCTGCAGCACACGAATCAGCACAATTGGAGCCACTGCTGACCAAGGCTGCTTTCCTGCAACTGTGTGACCGAGTGGCCCCTTCCCGTCAACTCCACCTCAAGTGGTCTGTGCACAACAGGTTGCAGGACTGCAGAGCTCTGCATCAAATAGATACATAAAGCCAAGCCTATAACCGCTCTGAAATGTTCAAGCGCTAAACTGCACGGTAGAGGTTCAAGGACTACTTGTCAGTGGCCACTCTACTTGTATTTGTCCTGCCAATCCTACAGCCAAGCAAGCAAGTCAACGACGACATACACTTTCCGCAACACACCCTGGCTCAGTCAACGGTGGGTTGTACTCAATGGATTTCCGCAACGAGGGGTGTGACAACATGTGAGGGCCGTGATATGCGGGCCTAGCTAGCGGGCCAGGTGGCCCGTTCTGATTAGACGATTAGCCACAAGGCTGGGTGCGTGCGTGCGCCGCCAGTAGCTTCGCAACCTCCACTGTGCTGCGATTGTGCACACCTCCTGCTATAGCTAGTGACTGCACTACGCTGCTTGCCTAGTGCATGGTGGTGCTCCTAGTACTTGCGACATGAATACTCCGGACGCGGTACCAATGCTGTACCTACCCGACAGTTGCAGCAGGTCCTTCAACAGACGGGTGCGGCAAGGGAGTCCTGCTACCACCATTGGCGTAAATGTCACGTGTTGTCCAACCGCTTGCCTTTGTACTGAAACTGCAGATGCACGTAGTGTCTTCCAAGAAGTCCCTGCACGGCACGATTGTGGCCGCCGTCACATTGTGCACGCTACTCAGCACCCTGCCGTACGTGCTGGCAGACTCGTTTTGTGGCACCCCAGCCAATGCGGGCCAGCTGTGCTATACAGCCGAGAAATGCAAGTACGCAACCTGCCAGGGGGGCTTTTGCATCATCAGCGGCAACATCGCCTGCCCTGATGACGGCGCTTCCTGCACGAGTAAGCGCAGATGCGGTCCTGATGCTGGGCATCATGCATGGCGAGCACTCACGCACCTCATTTATGTGCAGTTGGTGTACTGCATTGTGCTCATAATGCAACTCTGCCTCGTGCACCGCTGTACACACATGTATGGTTGGAGACGCGAATGGCCAGGATAGAACGGCTGGCCACGGGTGTTGGTGGTGAGGCTGGCTGGCTGGCCTTGCTGGTGTTGTCACTCGCTCGGCAACAATTAGGCATTACAGGGCAAACATCATGGGAGCATTGATGATTTGCCCTCCCTTGATTGTGCCCTGCAGAGTCTACATGCGACCCTGTCTATGGATGCCACAAGCCTGACCACGCTGCGTGCGCGTACCTTACCAACCCTGGGTGCGCCAGCCCAGGGGTACATGCGGTCCGGCCATCCACCTCCTATGCATTAGGAGTGGAGAACAAGGCACAGCCACTGTGTTGCATGCACCTGCAAAGACAGCAGCAAGCGCCGTGTTGTGATGCATTGCTTGGACGGCCTGCGGCAAGGGACCGCACCAGCGTTCATGGCGGAGGCCTAGGAGGCCACTAGCGCGTGATGATGATGTGATGCATATGCAACTGACACACTTCACGCAGCGCATGAAAGAACGGAAGATGGTACGGTGCACCGGCTGGCTGACGCATCACGCCGCTCGGGGGCAGTCAGGGCATCTCGTGAGTGTATGCTTCTAGCATGGGCCATACATCCAGTAACACCAGCAGGTACGGATGGCTGCAGCAAGGCAGCTAGGATAGCAATCCATCCAACCAGCATTGTGAGTAATGCATGCTCCTGTACATACAGTACATCACCTCAGCCATAGGCACATCATCGTGTTGAGGGATGGCGACGACGGTGCCTGCTGTTCGCGCGTCCACCTGCTCTGTGCGCATCTATCTTGCGCGCAGCAATCCTTGCCAAGTGGGCAGGTGCAACACCGGCAATCCAGGCAAAGATGCAAACGGCTGCGCACTGGAGGACAGGCCAAATGGGTCGTCCTGCAACGCCGGGTCCAAGTGCGTGCTAGGAGCGCAGTGCAACAATGGTGTCTGCCAGGCCACCCAGCTGTACGACTGCAACGACAACAAGTCCTGCACCAGTAAGTAGGCCTGCTGGGCCTAATGGCACCCCCGCCGCCCTGGTGTTGCGTGCTCGCATATACATGGAGTCGCTTGTGCTGGTGACGTGGTGTGTGGCCATGCCATCATGCATGTGTACAACGGGTCACCGCAGGCGCACATCCTGCCGCTGCACAGCCATGCATCCCACGTGGCCCATGCATGTCGTCAGCACTCAGATGCGGCTGCTATGGCTGTTGCTGCAGATGATTACTGCCAGGAGGAAAACAATGCAGCGGTATGCTACAACACGCCCGTGGCGAATGGCACGTCGTGCGTTCGTGGTGAGTGCATGCACCCTTTGTCATGAAATGCGTGCACCGGACTTGGTGCGTGGATGTCTCTGCATGCCCAGTCTACACCTGGCTCACTGCCTGGCCCAAACATACCTTGATGATGATGAGCTGTCATGTCATGGTCCTGCAGAGTCGCCTGCTAATGTATATTCGCTCAGTCGCTCTGCACCATGCGCGTTGCTGCCATGTCCGTGCAGGCCAATGCATAATCGGAAGCACATGCGGCGCAGGCGTCTGCGTTGGTGGATGGAATTCGCCGGGCTGCGTGTAAGCCTGGAAATAAAGTATAGAGGGGTTGTGCAACACAGGCATGCACAAGGCAGGCATGATGACTGATCGGAGTTCAGGAAAGGAGGCCATGGGGAGCACAGCACTGCGCATCCATGATGATGCACCTTCATGCACACCATTGCACATCCGCATGCAAGCACTGCTGCTTCATAAGGATGAATGCCAGCCTGGTCCAGATCACGTTTCACACACACACACAACGCGTTGCACTGCTACAGAACAGCATACACGCCTGTTGTTCTTGGTGTAATGTTACATGCGCTGATGCCTCATGTGCCCTGCTGCTGACTGCGCTGCACGCAGGGTCTTCAAGGGGAGGCGCATGAAGACCTGAAGGGCACCCCTGAGACGCGCAAATCAGTGGTCGGCTCATCCTAGTTATATTATCTTGCCCTTTTCCGTGTCTGCGTGTTGGTTGCTTGTCAGTGCATGTTGTGACACGCTGCAGAGACGGTGCCTACGCAAAACATAAATGACGCGCCGTAGCACTGTGCACCACTGTAATCTAATCCTGAACCCTGCCCACAGCTTCCCCCGATTGTTGTGGCTGTTTAGTACCGATCCATAATGTGTTTGCCTGACAGGAGGGTGTCGTAATTGACGTTGCAAGCTTGATCCCACCCCCTACACCCCCTACACCCCCTACACCCCGACAACCTCCAACGAACCACATGGACTTGGAAAGTATTAAAGTTTGCAGCAATTGAATGTGCAATAATGGCATGTACAGTGTTCACATTTTTGATGCACCACCTTAAAGAGCAAAGCATCTTGCAATAACACAGCATGTGTCGTGCAACCATGGCCTGGAGCATGTTGTCCGCGAACGCAGCTGGGATGTTGCTGTAATGCGACAATAACAGGCGATCACTCGTATGGTAGAGGAGCATTGGTCTCGAGCACCAGAGGCTGGGGACGCAACTGTGGGACTACTGCTGAGAGGCTCAAATGTAACGCACACCTCGCGGCGCTTCAGTTGCCAGCAAACAAGCAGAGCCAGCAGGGTCCAGCACTTTCTAGAAGCGTGTGCATTATTATACCAACATACACACGAGCACTCATAGGTACCTGCTAGCATCATGCGACATCGGCTGTGGGTGAGCAGCGTGCACGCACGTGTTGCGCTCATGCTGCTGTGATGGTGGCAGTGAAACAGAGGACCTGGGCCAACCACCACCCGTCTCGCAATGCACCCTTCCCTACGTGGGGCCGCCTACCCGCATGCCTATACCGGGGCAGACTCGCTCGCAGCACGCTGCCATCAGAGCCTGAGCCTGACCCTGGTGTATGGTGATGATGATGTGACACAGGGAGTACCGGAGCCCGCTCACCCCTGACAGCACAACATCGTCACAACCTGTTTGAGCTGAGTCGTTACGGAGTGGCCTAATGCCTGGGCTAATGTGAGTGCTTGGCTGCTTGCAAAACGGCGGCTGTGTTGCCACGTGCGGGTGGGCGGGCGGGCCCCTGTTGCCAGGTGAGGTAGGTGAGACTGTGAGAGAGATGCAGATGTGCCTCACCTGCCCCTTCCCCACGCGCAATGCTGCTGAGACCTCAACTCCACCCACGGTCTAGGCGCTCTCTCTTCCCCCCGACTGCCCCCCCTCCCCCTCCCCACGCGCATCCACCCCACCGCCTGCTCGCCACTGCACACCCCTCTCCCCTCCCCTCCCCGTCTTACTGCCCAGCGGCAGCGAAAGCCAGCAGGCAGGCGCAATTGCGGCAGGTTACGCTTGCTGCATCAAAACACGTGAATGCTAGCCAGCTAATCCAACGCTTTTTGAGACCAGAAGCTTGTCCCTGCATCTCATGCATGGGGATACCTGTGTATGTACGTGTGTGGCATGCGCAACGCGCGGTATGTCAACTCCTCAAACCGCCTTCCAGTGCCAGGACGGGATTTGCATTATTTGACAGGCAAAATTCATCACAGCAATCGGCGATGGCATCTAAGCCGGCCTGGCAGAGCTCAGGTGAGGCTGCGAACAGAGCGACGACATCCGCCTAAACGAGGCAAGCAACGCACAGTGCACACTGCAAAGGGGGGCGGTGGCGACTTACATCGCTTGGCCTATCCAGCCATTCATGGATTGCATTAGTGCATGTGTGAAGTTGTGTGGGGTGTGTGGTGGTGCGTGTGTGAGCGGGCATGTATGTGATTTGAGCCCAGGCATACATGGACGCTATGATGAAGTGTGCCGCAACGTCAGGGGGGGAGGTCAGGGCGTTGAGGGTGCGCAAGGAATCGGCGAGGGGGTGGTAACGCGAGCGCAGCGCTTGCAGGGTGGGGTGAGGGCAC
>BDDA01001049.1:0-37363 GCA_001662385.1 Chlamydomonas asymmetrica | reverse complement strand
GGCGGGGGTGATGGAGCCCGGAACGGGTGAGGGGTTGGGGCGGGGTAACATTAGAGGGGGTAAAGGGGGGGGGGGGCACGCTGGGGTTGACTGGGGGGCTGAGCACAGACCGGGAGGTGCAACAGGGTGCTGAACTCGGCGGGGTCTACTGCAAGAGGAGAATGAACACGGAGGGTGAACAGCAGGTTGCACATGGAGTTTGAACAAGGACGTTGGAAGAGGCAGCTGCCACGCTGCTCGCTGGCCAGCCGGATATGGAGAGCCGTATGTGGAGAACAGCACCACCGTCGCACATGGTGCTGGGCACCTGCCCGGGCGTCTGGCACTCTGGCTGGGGCGGGGAGCAGTCAGCATCGGCATCAGCGAAAGCATCGGCAGGAGGGAGGCGGGTCATCCTTGTGCCCTGGCGTGGCGTGATGGTGTGGTGTGATGGCGTGGTGTGGTGTGATGGCGTGGTGCGCTGCAGGTGCGGCAGGCGGAGAAGCGTACCGCGCTGGCGGCGCACCAGGCGGCGCTGCAGGAGCGCACGCAGCGCCTTGCAGAGCTGGACGAGGTGAGCAAGGACGATGTATTTATCAATTATGCGTAGGACTAAACAAAGGGGATCTGCGGGTGACAAAGCGGGAGACGGATTTGCTGGTGGTGCAAGCGGGTTGGCGGGGTGATGGTCACAGAAGTGTGTTGTCGTCCGAGTCAGCGCCCGCCTCATCGACTGTTTCCTGCATGGGTTCTGTGCATCTCTGATCGTTGTGAGCAGGAGACAAGCGTTTCCCGAACAACAGTAGTGCTGCTTTCTCGATCTGGCCGGTGGATGGTCCCTACAGCGCATCACAGTCAATGTTTGGCTCCTGCTGTGCAGCCACCTCTGCATGTCATTGCCTCGCCATGTCCATATCCTATGTGTGCTCATTCGTATTTCCGTGTCGTGCATTCCATGTGCGCAAGAAAAACACACGATTATGTGTACTGGTGTATGACGCACGGGTGTGTCTCCCGTGCCCTCCCGGCAGGTCCGCGTGCGCGTCAACGCACTCAAGAAGGCGCACGAGGCGCGCGTCGACATGGCGGCCGCCTCGCGCGGCGGGCTCACTGTGTCGGTCGGCGCCGCCGCGCTGACGGCCGCGGCTGAGGCCGGCGCGGCGCCGGAGCGCGCGCTGGCGCTGCTGCGGCCGCTGGCGGCATCTGACCCGCTGGTGGGGGCGGTGGTAGGCGCGGTGCCGCAGGGCGCAACCCCTACCAGGTGCGCGCTGCGGTACCGTAGTTGAGCAAGCACACCGTATTGCTCACAGCGGGACGAACTGGTGCAGTGGTACCCCACAACAACCCACATTGGCAGTGGTTTCGGGGCCGACAGTGTCAGGGGCTGCCTGTTGTTGCTTGTAATCCCCGCCTCCTCACGCACGTCTCAGCTTACCAGGAAGCTCACAAATGGCATGTGTGCTTCTGCAACCTACATGCTGCAGCCTTCGCTTCACTTGCTGACGCATGCTGGCTTGGTGACATGTGCTGCACACATGCTGGCCACTGGCTGTTCTGGCCCTTGACCGCTGCCCCCCTAAATGGCCTGTGTAAATTTGTGAAACGAGCAGGTCTGCGCTGGAGTCTCAGCTGCGCCGCCTCAAGCGTGACCTGGCGGCGCTGTCGTACTTCCCCGGCACCTCCTCGGGCCTCATGGCGCACGCAGTGGCGCGCATCGCCGGCCACCTCAAGGTAAAGCCAACCCATGTGTTCGTGCGTGAGTGAGTGAGCCTGTCTGTTGACCTGGTCGCCTGCCTGCGTGTTTGTGCCTCAGCAACTGCGTCTGCGCGTTTCTGCGCTTGTGTGCATATGTGTGCGTTTGTGTGTGTATGTCTGCTGTATGTGGCCCCAGGATTTGCACATGCACGATCTGGGAAGAAATTTTACACAGGTTGCCAAGTTGCCACCTTGCTGCGCGTGCGTGTGTGCATGCGCAAGTGCACTCGGCTTGAGACACGTTGACTGCGAGGTATACCGTCACTCTTTGGGTCTGGGGTGACGGTGCTCCGCCGTTTATTGCTGGCAAATGCGAAATAATGGCATACGGTTCGTGTTGGCGTGGTATTGGATGATCTAATGGACTCGCTTACCTGGTGTGTTGCCTTTGGTGCAGCTGGATGAGTCATCCGCAGTGCAGGTGATCGGTGTGCAGGGTGGCGGCATTGACGCAGCGCTTGCAAAGGTGCGTGCTGTGGGGTGCTAGGAGCAAGGTTGGCAAGTGGGGGTGAGCTGGAACACGGCACTGATGCATGGTGGCTGGATGCCGCTCTCGTTCTCCCTGCGGCCCTGTTGATGTATGGCGGGTGTAGGGCCGTATTGCCCACATTGCCAAGCGTCAATGCATGCTGGAGTGCATACAGCATCACACTACCATACACAACCTGACGTCCGGTTTGCCCCAGATTCGTTTGCCAGTGCTTGATAAGGGCTGTTTACGGACTGCTCTGTACCCATGCATCATGCGCGTGCGCCCACAGGGGTCCAGCAGGCCTGGAGATGACACCCACCCAGCACGTTGGAATGCGTGTGTTGTTCATCATCGCCTGTGTGTGCGTGTGGATGCATGCGTGCGCTGCAGGCGGAGTCACTGGTGGTGAAGGGCGACTGTGCGGGCGCCGCAGAGCTGCTGGCCACAGCGCTCCAGGTGAGACCTGGGCACACGGGCGTATTGCTTCAGCGTACGAGGATGTTCGTTCATAAGCATGGGAGCGCGCTGCGTGAATGTGGGCATCATCTAGGAACGCAAGTACCGTACGCTCTGTGCCAGTAGGCTGCAGCGTAGGCTGATCCCGTGTGTTTGGACGTGCGCGTGCTCGTGTGCATCTCGCAGGGCACCGCAGCAGCAGCACTGGCCAGCGACTGGGTGGCGGCGGCAAAGCGGCGCGCGGCGCTGGAGGCGTCAGTGGCAGCGCTGAACGGCCATGCGGCGGCCATGTCGGCGTCCCTGGCTTAAGTGTTGGGCCCGAGATTCGAAATCCTCAACCTGCAGCTACTACGCATGTTACTGGCCCCTTGTTGGTTTGTTGGCGTTTTGAGTCATGCGCGCTGTTGCTCACATGCCAAGCTCCCTTGCTTGAGCTGAGCTAGAGGTGCTCTGGGGTGCCGAGACTGCAGGCGTGCATGCAGCTGGCATGCTATTAGCGTGCGAATCACCCAACCCATGGTGACTTTGGTAAACACAGCTGTCTGCACTGGGTACGGCACTGGTACGGCACTGGTACGGCACTGGTACGGCACTGGCCTGCTGCGTTCCGCCTTTGGCCGACTGGGTTTATCATGCTGTCAGCACTCAGTGGTCCAACGTAGTTTGGTGTCCTTGATGCCACAAGCCAGCTTTCACACAGCCTGGCGTGGATGTGTGCTTTACGCTTGTTGTTGTGCATGTGGTAGGGCACTGGCCGATGCGCTGCGAAGCACACACGTTTATCCAGTGTAACCTTGCGATCTGACTGGCTCAGGGGCATTGTATGTCAGCCGCCATGCACCCTGGTGAGCCGCAACAGTGCTCCCTAGGCAGTACCGTATCGATGCCGTGGAGTGCATGCAATACTGGTACAGAGTACAGGCAGGCAGGCATTTAGCCGTAGCTCCCGCCTCGCTGCTGTCGCCCACACAGCTCCAGGCAGCCGGCACACCGTGTGCATGTGTTGATACAGACAGTGAGTCCCTGGCTCGAGCGACGGTACCACGATCATGTGATGCACATCTGTCAAGGCATGTTTGCCATATGCTGATATGCCCCAACGGCGTCACCTGCATCTGCCATGCAGCTCGTGGCAATCGCACCTCACAAAGGCTGGCATCGTGTCAAACTGCATAAAGTCATGAACTGGACGTGTAGGTGGAGGGCGGTGGGCCGGTCGATGCAGACCACCCCGCTGCTCACGTCCAGATCCGGCAAAACATATATGGAAGAGAAATCAAATAAGTGTCACGGGTTCTGAACGTGGTCGTGGCAGCAGTTTGTGGTGGCACGTGCACCGCACGCTGGTTGCCTTGATCACTGCCGCGGCCGCTCATGCGTGCACACTGCCTTGGCAGCGGTGTCCTAGCCTGTAACCATTCCCGTCCAAAAAAAAAAAACTCATCACTCAGTACTGGTACGCGGACATGCCGGCAGCACGCGTCATGGGCACCGGCGGCACTGCGCGCGGCGCCGGCCCGCTTGCAGAGGCTGCTGCGGGCCCGCGCGTGACCACCACCTGCGGCGGCGGCCGCCCGCCCACGCCCCCGCTGACCCCACCCCCACCGCCGCCAAGCCCAGCTGCTGCCGCCGATGACCCGGCCGCTCCTCCCGCGCCGGGTGCCGGTGCGTAGTAATTGGCAGCAGTGCCCCGGAGCACAGGCCCGTACGGGGGCACGCTGTCTGCCGGGGGAGCTGCAGCAGAGGAGCCAGCAGCGGGCTGCGTGGATTGTCGTGAGGGGGCCGGTTGCGCTGCCGCTGTCGCTGGCCCCACTGCGCCGCGCTGGGGCGGGCCAGCACCAGCACCAGCGTTGGGGCCCATCGCAACGGCGGCAGCGGAGGGGCCGGACGTGTTGACGCAGCCTGATGAATACGTGGTGTACGTTGCTGCGCCTGAGCTGTAGCGCACCGACGTTTGCTGGGCTGCCTGGTACTGCTGCTGCTGCTGCTGCTGGGGCTGGTGATCCCCTGGAAGGCCGGGCTGCTGCTGCTGCTGCTGCTGCTGCTGCTGCTGGTTAGGGGCCTGTGGCAGGTCACTGCCGCCGCCGCCACAGCACCCGCCCGCTGGCGGTGCGGGCGGCAGCACGGCGGCGGCCGAGGAAGGGGTGACGGGCGGCAGCGCGATGGGGAAGGGGTTGGCGCCGTCAGGCGGGGCGCCCCGCTTCATGATGGTCATGGCCTCGATGTTGAGCGCGCACACGCCTGCAGGGGGGCACCGACATGGTGGTGCCAGCGCACAGCGCTTGTTTATGCAGTACATGCATGCGTGTGTGAGCAGTGGGAAAGGCCATGGCCAAACCTCGCTTCAACGTACTGCTTCTGTTTGTGTCATTGGCTAGTACAGCGTGTCAAAACGTGGCCATTGTCCTCGTACTATGAGCGCAGCAGCGCGGCTGAGTAACCCCGGGTCGATCCACATCAAGCACAAGTGAGTGAGCATAACCCACGTCAAGCACGAGTGCGTTGTCCAACACCAGGTCAACCCCCGTAACCCAGCTGTCGTGCCTGTTTGGCGCCTCGTTCAGGCCACTGCAAGTCTACTCGGCTGTGCATGTAGCAGTACGGCCTCATCCCAGCCGAGCCCCCCCAACTCAAGGCTGGATCAGCCATTCGTCTCACCCCTCATGAACGCGCGCTTCATGTTGTCCTCCAGGCGTGCGCGCGCCTCCGCCTCACGCTCCAGCTGCGCAGCCGCGTCCGCCAGCTGGCGCCTGCGCCAGGACACATGTGCGTGTGCGGCAGACACCATGTGGCGATGCATCATGCATGGCAGTGGAGGGACGGCTCTTTCAGTGCACTTTGGTGGCAGACTAGGCAGACTGGCACATAACAGCACGACGTACCGCAACGACACAGCGTGTGTATGGCAGACACCACGGGGCGATGCGCATGTGTGTCACGGTTGATTGCTTCCCGTGGGGCCATGCGGTGTGCTTTCTGTGGCGCCGGTCAGCGTGCGGATGCGTGAGGATATACGTGTGTGATACCACGGGGCGAAGCACGACAGCGATGTGACGGCCCTTCCAGTGCAGTTTGGTGTCTGGCTGGCAAGTATAGCAGCAGCTGGCATACCAGGTCCATTACCAGCACCCGCCAGGAAGGTGGCAATCAGCAAGCGGATGGTGCACGTGCTGGGGTCCTACAGGCGCAAGAAGCACGGCCAACCTGCACCACCGGCATGATACGCACTAAAACACATGTAGGTTGTTGAGCTGGTCTATGGCTGCCACCGTGTCAACAGCTGTGAAGCGCCTTGCAGGCCTGCCAGTGCTTACCGGAGGTCTTCGATCTGCGCGCCGTAGTGCTTCTCCATCAGCCCCCGCGCGTCCTCCAGGTCCCGCGCGTACTTGGCCTGCAGCGTCAGCCGGTGCTGCAGCATGGCGGTGCGCAGCCACGCCTGCGCATAGCACACACCGTACCGTACGCACAGCAGCATACAATTCTTTGTTGTAATGACCACGGGGGGCCTTGCTGGCTGGTAGGTCCACGCTCGCTCCAGGGGGGACCGACAGCACGGCAGTGGTGTGTTCGCTCACAGCAGCGTGTGTGTGCAGGGAAAGCAGTGGCTCATCAGCGCGCCATGACTGAAGAGATCGGGAGGCAGTAGGGCTTCAGGGTGCAGGAGGCTGTCGCGTGGCAGGCAGCGTGACTGCCTGTGTGCCATCAGTGTTGGTTGCCCCTGCCTGGGTGGTGCTGCGTGTGCCTCAGCAAACCAGAGCATGCAACGTCCCTCCCCACTCCCCCCCCCCGCCCCCCCCCTTCCTGAGTGTTCCCACGCAGCTACCAACACCAGCACCACCCAACAGCGCACGCCCCAAATGTCGATATCACACAGGGCTTGTCGAGTCCGCATAACAATATGAGATCATTGTTACGCGGGTTCCATTCATGTGGACACCGTCTTGGGGCTTTAGGATTTACGGGTTTCTGCGGCTTCAGGGCTCAGGGTCTAGGACAGCGGCTCCGCTGAGCCAAGCAAGGCTCTCACCCGGAACACGTTGCGCTTGAGGTGCACCTCCTGGTACCAGCGGTCAGCACGCGCGACGCGCATGCGCTTGCGCGCCTGCGCCTGGCAGCGCTGCCGCCAGCCGTAGAAGGCGTGCACCAGCAGCAGCGTGCTGCGGCGCCGCTCCTGGGCGCGGTCCACCGCCACCGCAGACCTGAAGTGGGGGTGCGCGCGCAGGCAGGTGCAGATTGCCGGTATGCATGCATGCCTGACCCTTAGAATCGAATGACGATTGGTTGACCTCTGGGTTGACCTGATCACCTCTCTTGTTCATCCATGTGCCAAATGGCCTCAGACTGTCATGAAGTACATGAGCACCGTCCTGCTGATTCAGCCTGCTTGAAGCATTCCTCTGGCATGAGCGAGTGGCTCTTAAACACGCATAGCAAGCCGACGGGACACCGCCAGGGAATACAGAAAAGCAGGTCAGCACGACCATGCCAACTATGTACGCTCTGGATTCAGACCGACCTGCTGATTCCTATCCCTATCCCCACTGCCCTGTTGCTCCACGTTCCCCTTCCGTCTCTCCTCCGCTCATACCAGGCAGTTGAGGGACGGTGCTCACCTCCAGCACATCTCTCCTAGCGCGTCCCCACGCGCCTTGGCTGCTGCCAGCTCAGCCAGGGCCAGGTTGAGCTCCTCCTGCATTGCACATCACACGCCATTACGCACCATGTGGGTCAGCATGCGCAGGCTAACTCCGTTCACCCCAGTGGTCACAATACTGGTGCAGTCATTCAAGGGCACGAACGACCGCTGAACTGCATGCCCTGTGCGTGCCGATCGGGGAAATGTGCACCGTGTCACAAGCCAGGGTACAGTTTGTGGTCCAGAATTCGCACAGCTGGGTTCAAGGCTTAGTGATTGGGGTCAGAAAGGAGCTCAGGATGCTGGGTCTACACGAGGATTAAAGGTTGGGGGGGTTGGGGTCAGCGGTACGGCGGGCGGACCATGCATGCATGCAAGCCACAATCCGATACGCGTCCTCGCCTGCTTGGCTGCCAGCGCCGCTCTGCCCAGCCGGCGCTCCTCGTCCACCGCTGCCGCCTGCGCTTGCATCCAGCGCGCTTTGATGTCCATGAACTGGTCCTGTGAGGGAGTGTGCGGGGGTATCATACGCATCATGCCATGTCACGCTACGTCAAGAGCGTATCGTACAGCTCACACAGATAGAGGACGCCAGGGGAGGCGCAGCCGGGGGCAGGCGGGCGCACGCATTGCAGGCACCCATCCCAAGACCGAGTGAAGTGCGCTGCAGGGTTATGCACAGGGTCATGCCACCAGCGCCGACCCGCCAGCACATACCCAAAACACACTGGTGCATTATCAGTGTGCATGCCTGGGTTCGTGCATATGCAGGCAACAGGGTATATGGCGGAGTGTCATGCAAAGCGCCGAGCGTGGCTATGGCAATACGTGAGTGGTAGAGTGTCATCAGGAATGTGTGCTGTCGGCCTTTACTTGGGCTAATGAACGGCGGTATAACCGCCAGCAGGGTACACTCTGGTGCACACTGCACACAGTTGTTAGGATTATCACACTGCATGCACACGCTGGTGATGTGCCAAACCAGCTTGCACGTACGAACGGCCTGATCCACAGGCTCAGCCGCGCTGCTGCGCTTGCCCACACGCACCAGGATGGCCTTCTTGGTGGTGCAGTGCTGCCTGTCGATGTTCAAGGCCATGGCGTCGGCATCCAGGTCCAGCATCTGTGCCACCGTCAGGCCGGACAGGGCAGAGCCATGCAGCCCCGCCAGCGCACCGCTGGCAGTGGCGCTGGGTGCGCCACCAGACGCTTCTTCACCTCCCTGCCACGGTGCCACAACGCGCATTACTACACCAGGTCAACAGCGTACGGCACGCTGGAAGTCGCACATGCGGAAGAAGCACGCACGCCGTGCTGAGGTTGCATGCTCGAAATATTCGCCAAGTGGGACAGAAAGCGTCAGCGTCGACCGAGCTTGGCTGATGGGTCCATTGCACTTCGCAACACCAAGGGCAAACGGCATGACGCTGGATACACTGGAGCAGCCCTACATGCTCCTCGGCACGGCACGGCGTTCAGGCTTCCGTGAGGCCTGCATGTGCGTGCCAGCAGCACTTTCAGCAGTCACCGTGTTCCATGACAAAGTGCTCACCGGACTGGATATTGTTATCTGCACGGTCTGGTTTCCCGATGATGATGGTATAGCTGTTATGCTGACCTCCGAGGTACCTGGTTCTCTGGGCTGCTGCTGCGGGCTGGAGGGCAGCGCAGGCGCAGCTGTCACGGTCGCAAAGCCCTGGGGCGACACCGAGACGTCGACGGTGCCGCCAGCAGCACTGGAATATTGCTCGGACTGTTGATATGCTGGAGGCAACGTAAAGCTTACAGTGGGTTCTGCTCTGAGCTCGAACTGCTCCTGTTGTTGACCTGACCTCGCGCCTTGCTGCATCGCTGCGTAGCTGCGTCCTGTGATGCCCGAAGGCGAGGCTGTTGTGGTGACAAGACCAGGGATAAAAGTCGGCTGACCAGGTGCTGTGGACCCTGCACATCAATACATATCACGCAAAGGACAGGCTTCTGTCAGAGCACTGGCGCTGTTGAGCATTTCGCGAGTTGCACCATTCACCAAGTCAACCCCAGCAAAGCATACCAGCAGGAGCTGGAGAGTAGGAGCTAGGAGCACCATATGGGTTTTGATAAGCACGTGGAAGGTATGGATTTGACATTGTCTCAGCACTTGCTTGAAGGTAAGCAGTCGTGAGCCTTGGTCAAACGCACAACGACTTTTGAATCAGGCAACGCAGTTGCGAGGGATACCGACAGAGCCCACCAGTGTGTTCTTCATGCAGTGTGCAGAGAAGCACGTTGACCGCCCCAGCATCCCTGCTATCACATCAGGCGGCAGGTTTGCCCGGAACCGGATGTGTGATGGATGCCGGGACCCCTGATATTGCCTGAGGGGACGACAAGCGGACCAGCTTGTATGCAGCTCCAAGTACAGCATTGGCGCCATCGACTGTTGATGTCCAAGCCTTAGGTTGTTGTGTGTGTACAACGCCATCCCCAGCAGCGCACCAACCGCTGCCCACGTGGAACTCACCCCCGCAGCAACCTAGGCCTTTCAGCCTTCAACTGCAACTCACCTACAACCTTACACTTGTTCCACACCGCAGACTCTTCCCTGTCTGAAGCATGCAAACATCACAGCGCCAGGGACGGCCAGGCTTCAGCATCGACGCGTTGGAGCGTGAGACCTGCGAGCACTGCTTTGAGCCTTTTTCGCGCTTCCAGTACTATGGCCAGAGCTACGCCGATGTCACAAAGCAGGAGCTAGCAGAGTACTGCAGAACAGCTGAGTTCAACCCCATGGCCCTGCTAGATAAGGTCAAGCTGCCCGCGTGCAACCACGCTTTCCACGATCGGTGCGTGCGCCAGCACTACAAGTCAGAGGACGATGACAACGAGCAGTGCCCTGTGTGCGATGCGGACATGATGAATGAAGAGGGCAGCCTGCTTGTGGTCACCACCAACGGCAGGGGACGAGGGCATCATGGATATGCTGGAGGACATCGACGATGACGATGCGTCTGAGGACGAGGGGGGCGCTGCAGAAGATGCACTGCTGTTCAGCGCCAGCGCAGGCGACCTGGGTGTGGTGAGGGAGTTGCTGGATGAGGGAGTGGACGTCGACGCAGCCTATCATGATGGCACGAGTGCGCTGATGATGGCGGTCCTCAACAACAACCTGGAGATGGTGCGGCTGCTGCTGGAGCGTGGCGCCGATGCAGCAGCGGCCAACGACCATGGTCAGACAGCCCTGGACATGGCCAAAGATGTTAAGGCTAGTGCTGAGGTGTTGAAGCTATTGCAGGCCCCCTGCAGGCCCCCTGCAGGCGCCCTGGTAGCAGCAGTAGTGCGTGGTTGTGGTCTCGGAGCCGGATTGTTTTCAACCTTACCATTTTCTGCTTGTGGTGGCCAAGATCATGGCCACAGGGCTGACTACTATATAATTAGGCCAGCTGTGGCCTCGTTGCGTCAGTGTACGTATTGTATGCGCCATACGCGCACACATTCGTCTGCATGCTTCAGTTGGCTAGCGGGAGCAGCAGGCGATGTGGATTGCGGCGAACTGAGTAGGGTCAGTGCACACTGGTCCTCCCTTGCATATCAGCACACAACCGTACAGCGGATATGATGTCAGCTGAGCATCCGATAGCACATTCCAATTTTGGGTATCTCGATCGAATTGACGTTTTCACTGAGATGCCACTGCATGCTTGCAGGCGATACGTTGCTTCATCTATGAATTCGCATGCAGACTATTGTGTGTGTTTTATACAACATCTGCTATATTAAATTCATTGATTTTGATCGATACGGACGCTGCTACCATCAGCAGAGCAGGCTGCTCGAGCGCCTCACATGGTGGTCTTCATACGGCTGCATTCGCTACCGCACGCCACAACACTACTACGCATTGCCTAATGATTTCCTTTTGTTTTGGATTGCTCCAGCCAGTCCCCATAATGGATTTATTGATGTCACCCTCTGGCCGGTCAGGACTGTTGCATGACAGGACAAGTTGCTGGGCCTTCTCGTTGCCCGTCGTGATGCTCTGTCCCGGATCCGAGCCTACAGATCTACTGATTTGGGCAATGTAATCTCTCTTTCTGGTGCAGTAATATCACTGTACCATGTACCTGCCAGGTAGATGGCACCATCCCAGCTGCACACGAAGCTACGCATGCAGCACGTATACAGTCCACCATGGCTGCTTGCACTTGCCATCAGCGGGCGCTGACAATGCGGCCGTCCAGCCAACAGAGTGGGTAGGGTGGGCCGCGCCCGATGCGGGTCTCCACCCTTGCATGCACCTTGGGCAGCAGCCCTGCAAGCGCCGCATGTGCCCCCGGCATAGCTGCCTCTACTGCCTCCTGCATCGCATGCTAAACATCACTGCTCATCGTCACCCACACGCCCTGTTGACCCGCGTGCATACTGCATACAGAGCACTCAGCATGTTGAGCCGCATGTATGCACCGCAATACTGTATGGCAACTCCGGCACCTGATGCCAGGTACACCACTGATGTATCATGTAACACCAACAAGGCACGCACGTCAAGCACGGCTTGCGCTACGATCAACTAACCGCACCCATCCAGCAGGATTGCAGCGGAATGTTATGTGTCAGCCTGTGTGTGTTTGAATGCACGCACATGAGCATGAGCAGAATGCACGTGTGCGCTTGATCGCTTGATCTGCATGGTGTCTCGAATCACAATTCACAACTGAGCATAGCGTGCTATTGTATTACCGCATCCCCTGATGGCTTGCGAGGCCACCAGGTCTTGACGTCAAGTATCAACCAATCCATCATTTCATGGTCAATCGTTCATTTTGGCGGGGTCAGGGCTGGGCAGACGTCATCATAGCTCCAGGCAGAGCCCCGCGGCGCCTGCTGCCGCTGAGCCACACCAGGTGCACCGTGTGACCGCAGGCCTGTGCGACCCAAAGCACGCCTTTGCCGTGATTCGGTTTGGCCAGCCCTCATTGCATGTGCAGTGTGCCTGCATGAAGCTCTGCGTGACTAGCATGACAGCTCAGTGTGACATAGTGGCGTCACTGAGCATTTTGCCAGTATGCATGGTCCTCCTCGTCGCATACAGCATGCTTTGACATACGTGATTCGGCCGTGCAATGTGTGCCTCCCATGCATGCACGCCACCAGCTGTACGTGGTGGCCTCAGCGTTTGCAGCTTGCAATCCAGCAAGCAGCGCCATGCCCGCTGGTAACGCCATGTGCGTCAACTTAATGCGGGGATGTTTGACAGCATGGACTCGCCTTGCATGCGATCGTGCAAATGAGCAGCATCCCTGAAGGTCAAACTCCCGCCAATCCAAGTGGGGCTTGAAGTTTTGCTGCATGTCAGCAGCGCATTGTTTGCTGCTTTGTGCGGCCAGCGCGTGAGTGTGTCAAGTGCACACTGCCGGTGGGTGCCTGAACGCGACAGCCGCATTCTGCGTACGAGCAAGCCCTGTCAAAGCTTGGAGCGCAGGAACGCTTACGCTCAGCATGCATGCCTTGCGCTGTCCAACAAAAGGCCAAATGCAGAGATGCCCACAACACCACACACAGGCTGCACTCTTAAATCATGGCCTGCAACACGCCATGGGCCTGCAACCATGCATGCAAGGATTTCAACCATCCGCATCCGCATGCACGCCATGTGCATCCAGTATGTGTGGGCCATATGTTTCGATATGAGCACTTGCCGCACGACGATGTGATCATGCAGGGGCCAACCTGCACAGGAGTGTCACGCACTGCTTGTCAGCCTTGCCGCTCTTACGCTGATACATACACAATACAGAGTGCCCAAGACTCCAAGGTAGCGGATGCAGCGCACCTCCCTCGCGTGCTGTGGGCTACACCGCTGAAGGCCATGCACAGACAATGTGGATGGATATTAGCACGAGCTGTGGCTTGTGAGCGCTCGATATGTCACTGGCTGCCTGGCAGAATCGCAAAGTCTGTGGCGCCATTGGTGTACAGCCCTTGCAGCAGCGCATAGCCGCAAACTGCCAGCAACCAACATTACAGTTGTACACTGTCGGCCTGCCGAGCCAGAGGCCTTGGGCCACCCTGCATGGGGGCCATACGGTATGCCATGATATGGGACAGAAGCAGCGGCCAGCGGCTGTACTGTTGCAATGCTACGCGGCTTTCATTGGTGATGATGGGCCTTGCACGACCGCATTGAAGCTTCCTTAAACCAGCAAGTTTGGACACTGCTCATATTCACACAGTGCAACATGAAGGTATAGGCTGGTCCAACAGGGTGGCGACAGCACAGCAGGGTGACCCTAAGCTGGCCATGAACAAGGTGCTGAGTGCACGCAATGAAAGCTGCTCAGGTTATGCATGGCCTTGCACCATGGCATGCACGGATCTGAATGGACTTGCTCCCACATACTGCATGCAGGGGTTGTCCTCAGCGAACGGCAGATAAATCACTGAATACGAGGACTCAACATGGCGGCAGTGCCCCCGGATGACGTTGAGCGCACACTACGGTAGTGTACATGTGCAGTGCAATAACAGGGAACAGGCTGTCTGATTGCTGGTGATGGTTTTCCCGGTTGCTGTCCAGCAGATAGCAAAGGTGCATCAGAACGCAATTGCCGTATTGTGATGGCCGTTCAGGGCAAGCCTTGTGGGGCCTCAACCCCCCAGCCCCAACCAACAATCCTAACCCCAACCCTGAGCTTGGCACCTGCTGTGAGCATCAATGGTGCTGCTGCTGATGCATCAACGAGTCCCACGCACCAAGCAACATTAGCAGCCTACGTACTCCATCGGCGGAATGGCAGGATGCGATTAATCGGATCGAATGCCTGGCCGCACGGTTCAACGCGCAAGCTTGGCGTCATGGTGACAAACTGCCAACACACTCACATGTGCTACAGAGTGCAAGGACCTGCACACACATGCGTGAAACCCCCGGGCGTGCGGCGGCACACGACTTCGAGAATGCACACGCAACATGGTGTAAGGGGCTGAGTAATGGGCTGTGATGCCTAGATGCCTATGACAGGCAAGGTGAAATACATGCATGCAGTGATGGACGGCTTGTGGGTGCGGACTCGGCCTTTTGGTGAGACGTTGAGCATGGAAGTGTGCCAGAGGCGCCCGGCACAATCATTCACCGATCAGTGCCAGTATACACATAGTATTGGCATTAATGATGTTATCAAACGAAGAATGTGATTCACTGATGATGAAGAGGTGATGAATATGGGGCCGCATAGCAGCATGCAGAGCGTCCAAAAGTCTTAAACTTGCTTCATAAGCGAAGCAAAATGCCAGCCTTTATCTCAATGCTTGTGGTGCACTTGGGTGGCAGCTAGCATACGCCTCGCTACACGCACTCGTAGGAAGAAGGCCCACACTGAAAACCCTGGTGCTCTTGCATGAAGGCCTGACACGATATGACGGAGGGTGCAACCTGGATGGGTTGCGCCATGCATGCAAACTCAAAATTGTGTACAGTGGTTTGGCGAGTGGGCATAACAGCACCATGAATGGGTAATGCAACCGTGATCGATACCAATGCACTTGCTGCTGGTGAATGAAGGGGGTGGATCAAAACCACGCGCATCAGCAACAGCAAGCATGAAGGATCGCGTTCTGAATCACTCTCCATGAGCCTGCATTTGCCCACGCATGCATGACCAGCGTACCCTGCTGACGTGTACGCGGCGAAGTTATGGCTGGGCAGCTGCCCACAAATCCCAGCCTACATGCACATCACCTCCACGTCGTGCAGCTTGGCCGTCGTGCGGCACGTCTCCGACAGCAGTAGCACCGCGCGTCCGCAGTTGCACGACACGTCCAGCTGCCGCAGGGCCGACACGTGCGGGGAGGAGCGCAGCGCCTCACACAGGGGTGTCATGTCCTGGTCTCGCAGCCCCACTTGGCGCAGGCGCAGCGTGCGCACGGCGGCCATGGCGGCGCTGGAGTGCAGCGCGTCGCTCAACGCCACAACGCCCTCGAGGGTGTTGACCACGGCATGGCTCAAGTCCAGCGTCTGCAGGCAAGTGAGGTGCCGGGCTGAGGGCAGCGCCTTGCACACCGCTTGAAGGCCCTCCGTGCCGAGGCCAAGCACCTGCAGCTCGGTCAAGCCGGCGAGCATCACGTTGGACAACACCGCGCACGCCACGCGCTCGGTGGCGTTGCGGCCGTCGTCGCCGCACCATGACCCCACGGCGCCCACGGCCAAGTGCCGGACCTTGGCCAGAGCCTTGCGGGAGGGGTCGCCAAGGACCTCTGCCAGCTTTGCGCCGCCCTGGGCATCCAGGAAGATATTGTGGAGGTCGAGGTGCGTCAGGGAGCTCATGTGGGGTGCTGCGAGCAGCTCCGGGAGCCTTGACATGTGCGGTCCCGTCATGGTGTTGTAGCTCAGGTCCAACCGTTCCAAGCCGGTCAAACTCGTCGCAAACGTCAATGCGGAGGTCACCAGCTCGACTCCTGCGGGGCCCGCTTGCGAGCCGCTCATGCGCAAGTCGCGCAAGCCGTGCAGGTGAGTTGAGTGGCGGAGCAGGTCCGCCACGTGCGCGGCACCCGCGAACCCCATGGAGGTCCACGAGAGGCCCAGCTTGGTGAGGCGCAGGTGCGTAGCACGCTCGAGCGAGGACGCCAGGAGCTGGATGCCCTCGTCACACACCCGGTTGTGCGACATGTCAAGCTCTCGGAGGTTCGTAAGGCACGGGTCGCACAACGCCGCCGCCATCTCGACGAAGCTTTCGATCGCTCCAGGGAGCACGAAGCACTTGTCGAGGTACTTGACGGTGAGGCGCTGGAGCGAGCCCGCCAGGTGCGGCGTGGTGAGGAGCGCGTTGACGAAGGGCGTGCGGCAGTCCGAGAGCCGCACCTCGCGAAGCGACGACATGTGTGTGGCCTGCTTCATGAGCGCAGCGAGGGCGTCCCACCCCTCCGGCCACACGCGACAGTCGGTGATGCTGAGGCACTGTAGGCCGGCGAGGTGCGTGGAGGCCAGGATCACCTCGCCAAGGGCCTTGGCGCCCGTGTCCCGCAAGTCAACCTCCGCAACGTGGAGCTCCGTGAGGCCCCCCAACGTGGGTGAACGGAGCGCATCGAGAAGGTTTAGGACGACGGCCGGCGCGAGGTTGCGGTAGCCACAGCCCGCCAGACGCAACGTGCGTAGGGAGCTCATGTGCGTGTTGGAGGGGTGCAGGAGCTCACAGAAGGCAGGCACGACCTGCTTGGCCAGAGCCACGGGGATGGCGTCTGCGCTGGTCGAGACGTGGTGCTCGATGTTGCGCGAAAGGAAGTTTATGTCGAGCCGCGTGAGGCGGACGTGCGGCGAGCAACGGATGCCGTCCAACGCGCTCGCCATGCCGGTGGTAGACACATGCGTCGCGTCAAGTTTGAGGGTCTGTAGGCGTGAAAAGCATCCGGGCAGCGGCTGGGTGGGTCGGTAGGGCCATTCCGCCAGCACGCCTGAGCCTCCAGCGCTGGCGCTGTTGATGCCGTTGCCATGGTGCAGTGCCGTGGTACCTTGCGAGTTGTGCTCGCGAAATTGCCTGCACACCAGGCGTGCGCCCTTGTTGACGGCACCTGGCGCGAGGATGACCCTCCATATGTCGTCCGGAACGGTTTGCACCAAGCAAGGTCCGTTCATGGCTGTGCCACAAGCGATGCCGACGGCCGTGGCAGCGGTGCGCTCCGCATCCAGGTTATTGACATGCCCACGCGAAATGGCGTGTGGGGACGATACAGCTGATGGTGCATACAGCGGTCTCGGTGAGGCTTGGTTGATGGTGCCCATGCTGTTGTTGTCTGGCGGCATCGGGGCAGCCATCTGACCAGGACGGAGGGAGCCTGTGATTGCAACTCTGCAGCAAACCAGGAGTAGACACGAGAACGCACACGGGTGTGCATGCATGTCAGTTTCGATTCAGTTTGGCGCGGGCCGGCGCCTCAGCAGGTGGTTCTGGAGCCACCACCATGTGCCCCGTTTTTAACTCATGGACACGCACAGCAAACAGGAGGAAGGATGCTTGTTTGGGCAGACCAACGTGCTTAAATGGTTAGGTTCCAATCGACGAACCTGATTTGCATCACCAGGCTTACCATGTACCAATTGAGCTTGCTTGCGTACGTGCGGCAACACCCCCAACGATGGAGCACAATGCCAATAATTTAAACTAATAGCCGTTGGATTTCCCCTTGTTGTCTTTCATGTTGTTGCTGCCAGGGCAACCAGTTTACGTCTGTATGCTGTGCCCATGCAAGAGCCAATTGCATGGCCTGTCATTCAAGGCCGGCGGGCTCTGTGGCGCTACAGACCAGCACTTTCAGTGGTGTGCCCTTATTGTATTGTATTGTGCCTAGAACGTTTGGCCCAGCAACAGCACATCTGGCAGGGTTGCCTTGCCCCTGACTCGCTGCGTCATCGCATCAGGCTCGTCCAGTACAATGTACACCAAGCTGAGCCTCACGCCCTCAGGTGCTGATGATTCATTTAATACGTAGAATATCAGCATTGTTCTAGTTCAAGGTTGGTGCTCGCTACTCTTGGACGGGCTCCTTGCAGCAATTTCAGGTGTTCAAAATGTGCTCGCCAGAGGAACACCTAGAGCCCAACAGCAAACCACAGCAACGTGTTTACATAAAAACATAGTGCACGCTGGTATAAAATGAAAGGCTGCAGCAACACCTGTGCCATGCTTACGAGTAGCGGTTTCGGCAACAGCAGCCTTCTCGCCTTACCTGTCGGGTGGCTCCAAGGATGCTGCGTCCCCTTCTGCCAGACTACCTGAAGGACATAGACGCATCAAGCAGAGCGAATACAAGCGTAAGATTCAAGGGAACGGCCAGTTCAGGTTCGTGCTCAGGCTGCCATCCGCGATGATTGGGAATGGAAAGGGCTTGAGTCACCATGTCTCGCAAGTGGACTGTGAGGCCATATGTGAAGGGGTTTGGTCAAATAGGCTTGTAAGGCCTGTGGAGTACATACCTTGAATGACTTTTCACGGCACTGTGCTAACGCACAAGATACGTTAGCCCAACGTCAGTCGCTCACCACCGGGAAAAAGCTATGCGAACGAACGAATACGCGCCTTACATATGTGTATGAACAATCAAATCATGCTTTTTAAAATGGGTAGCTACAAGCTCTGACACCGCAAGGGCATGCACAACTCACACTTCTCTATTCAAATTTCGCTTGGAACCAACGGCTTGGAATTTATAGTTCTGGTACAACAACCCCAAGGCTTTGCTACATACAACAAATGATATGCCGATGCTAGGTGGTTGCGCATGTGCTGGACCGGCAAGCATGCCCTCAGTGTGTTTCGGCAATCGTGTTCCTGTCATCCATGCCCCTGCCACGCTCCAATTATCGTCAGGCCGCAACCAGTCTGCTTCCCTGCAGTAGCCAGGACCCTCCTGTGTTTCACATGGCAACCAAAACACTTGCATGCATGTTGGTGCGCAGAACCGGCGCAGAAACCAGCTTGAAACCACACACTTGTGCCTTGCATTGTGCCAAAGGGTTGTGAAGAACAACGGCCATACATATGGTGCTATTGTTTACTGCCTATATCTGCTGCCTGCACACAGTTGTCTCAGCAGCGCCACCGTGCGTGGCCTGCTTGAGACCTTTGCTCCTGATGTATGGTTGCAGCCGCGCTGGCAGGGTCACGGAGGTCTGTGCAAAAAGAACACTGCAGTGTGTGACACTGCCAGCGCTGCAGCCACCCTGATGTCCGAGCGTTGCCTAGGCGGTTCCATGCTTGCTGCGCTGCTGGCTGCTGTTTGCACCTTGCCTGTATCCACACAGGCAAGGTGCAAACCGTGTTGGTCTTGCTCCCCACCCCATCGGGCAGGGAAGGGTCAGCAATATATTTGGCCCGAACCAAAGTTTTCCAAGCCTTTGTAATGAGCGGCAAGTTTGGGCTCAAGTTGGGCTCAAGTACGAGCGTGGCTGGCGAGGAGGACCATGTTGTCCGACAGCCAGCGGCAGCAAGCACACTGTTGCAAAAGACAAGTTCACGTGAGCTTCAATCCTAGGTATAGTTAAAGGTTTACATAGGGGAGCTTGATGGGTAGCATCGTATGAGCAGTGGAGGTTGTGGAGAGCATGGCCATACCCCAGAGAACGAGAGACCAGGCAAAACGCGACGACAGGTAACATCTGATAACGTGAAGCAGTCATGTGTGTACTTCGCAGCATGTACAACAACACACCTGCATATTCTGGTACACATCATAAGCCGAACATCACATTTCGCAAGGCCCTCAGGCAGGGCATGAGGTGATGCCCCTTAGCAGAGCAGGGTGGTGATCAAAGTAAGCATACAGGCCAGCATACAGGCACAGTGAACCGCGCCACACCGCCCTGTTGACTACTCGTCGCTTTGCAGCCTGTTCTTCCCAAGTGTTTCGCATAGTTCACAGCGTTTTTTGCAGCAAACTTCTCTAGATCATGCAGGCCTATACCCAGCTGTGGACACATCGGCCTTGCCCATCAGCATTCAGGTGCGTGCGCTTGCATCCCTGACCGTCGTTCGCACTTGCAGCGCGGGGGTCACAACCTGGCTGTTTGTACAAACGAGAGAGCAATTGAGAACGTAAACATACCGATGGCGCTGAAAATGTAGGCCTCCAGCTCATGGCTTCGCACCTGCGGGCCTGTACGCGCAACGGGTGGCCAGCGGTGCAACGCCCGCCGCGTGGCCACACCAGTCGTCGTCTGCAAGTGGGGTGCCCCTAGTGCAAGCCAACTTTGCGGACAACGTGCGCGACTTTGATGGGAAATACGGGAGCAGCAGCAGGAAATCCCCTAGCCGCACTCCTGGTGCAACTGCGGTTGATGAGGTAAGGCGCGTGGCTGCGGTGCACCAGTGCTAGCGGCCTGAACGCAGTGCCTAGTGCTCAAGGATCGACAGCCAAGCTCGCCCCCCTAGCTGAAGTACTGAACCTGTACCCAAACACTCAGGCAGAAAGTGTCTCCCAGCGCTGCGCAGACTCCGACGGGTGATGCACTTGCGTGCTGGTTGCACGATTGCATGCAGCAAGCAAGCACATCGAGAGTAGCTCCGGGGTCTGATGCTGATATGGAATCGGCGCTTATGGAGCTCAGCGCTGAGGAGCGCTCCACCGTGGCGCTCTTCCGATTTGCATCGCCATCGGTCGTCAACGTCAACACGTCAGTCCGCAGGCCCGGCATCTTTTTCCTGAACGCTATGGAGGTACGTACGTGATGTTGCATGCTGGCGGGGTCGTTGATGCTGCTTGTATGTTGTTTGGTTTGCTTCGAAAAACACACCTGCGCCGCTGCGCAGCGCAGCAGGCGCGCTTGGGTTTGATTGGGTAAGCTTTTAGAGCTGGGCACCTGCCTGCCACCACAACCCAGCTTGGTGTTTTCATACGAACGCGCACTTGTGTTCCTCCTGCCGCTGCACCGCATCGCAGATTCCACGCGGTGTGGGCAGCGGGTTCGTATGGGACCGGCGCGGACATGTGGTCACCAACAACCACGTGATAGCCAACGCCAGCGAGGTCCGCGTGACGCTCAGCGACGGAACGCAGCACAAGGCCAAGGTGAGGGCGCGAGATTGGGTGCGTTAGAATGCCTGCTTGCGGCAAATAGCGCAGGTGGCGGGCATGCATGCAGTTTGCATGCTCAAAAACAGCTGGCGGAAGTTGAAGTGCTGTGTAGCATGGAGGTCCATCCGCGTCTCCGCCTCATGCACCTTGAGCAATCAGCGAATTGAATTGCGCGAAACACGTGAAAGTGGTGAGGCTTTCTGCCTGCAGGAGTCTGTGTATGGAGGCAGCATCTGCACGTTTGCGCCATTTTCTCGCACACGCACACATGACGCCGACCAGCATTCCCGCCAGGCAGCAAATGCTGCACATGTCGGCGCCCAGTGGCTTGTGGTCGTCGCCTGTGCACACCCACATTGCTCCATACGCGAATAGTCATTTTTATCATGCGCCACGGTGGCGCGCCGGCACAACCACCACCTCCCTGCTGCTTTGCCCTAACGTCTGCATGCGCACACTGCAACCGCGCTTGCCCCGCGCCTGCACAGCTGCTCGTCGCATTCATGCACATTCGCGCCTACAGCCCTCCCTGCTGCTGCTGCCGCTCTGTGCACGGGAGCCATCGTGTACCTCCTTGATTGCTGGAGCCCAGGTTGTCCGCGGCCCAGTTGCAATCTGCTGGTTCCTTCACCTGGTCGAACGGGCAATCGATATATTTCTGCTCGTGGGCATACTCATGCACACATCTACGCACATGCTTGTGTACCGCATTCGTGCAGGTGGTGGGCAGCGACCCCTCACGCGACGTGGCGGTGCTTGAGCTGTACGAGCTGAGCGAGGCGCAGAAGGCCTCGCTGCAGCCGCTGGCGCTGGGCAGCTCGTCGCGCCTGATGGTGGGCCAGAAGGTCTACGCCATCGGCAACCCCTTCGGCCTGGACCAGACGCTCACGCAGGGCATCGTGTCGGGGCTGGGCAGGGAGATCAACGCGCCCTCTGGTGCGTGGGTCCGCATGCAGGGATCGCTCGTTACTGTGGATTGTGATCGTGGATTGTGATCATGGATTGTGATCGCTGATTGTGGCGCTCTGTGCGCGCTCCTGCACAGCAGCCTGTAGCAGGCACACTGTGGTGCATATTTGTATGTAAGGCATGGTGTCTTGTTATGTGGGGGCTTCAGCGCAGGAGGGCGTGCAGGGTTGTGGCGGCGGGGTGGTGTTTGCTGCGTTCGGCCACATCGTTTGGTTCCTTATTCCTCCCAGGTATCCACCGCTGCACTCGAGCTGTGCACGTATGACGTGATAGATGTGTCGTGCATCATTCTCTCCTGATTCTCCTCATGGCACTTGGTGCGGCTGGGGCCCGAATCAGGTGCGTGCGTGATCCAACGTGCAGGCGGGCGGGGCGGGTCTCGTCCCATCAGCAATGTCATCCAGACCGACGCCGCCATCAACCCCGGCAACAGCGGCGGGCCGCTGCTGGACGCGCGCGGCCGCGTGGTGGGCATCAACACCGCCATCGCAGACCCCACCGGTGAGCAGACCCCACCGAGGAGCTAGGGCATGCTTTGTGTACTGCAAATCAGATTGTACAGCATAGGGATGCAGGCATCGGATGACCCCACATCGGATGGCCTCTTCTGCTCGCCTGGTCCCCATCTAGGGGCCGGGCATGGGCTGCTTGGCCGACACGCTACTGATGTAGCACAGCAACATACATGGGATGGTCGATCGTCAAGGTCCCAGCCGCGCTGCGGTTGCATGCACTGGCCCCGATCAGTGTGTACGCACAACGCATGTGTGTGGTGCATGCAATCATGTGTGCAGCATGCCGCATGCACGCACGATTCCTTCCTGGGTTTTGTTGGTTTGGGTCCGGTGCATGTGGCAGGGGTAGCAGGGGTGGCAGCTGCTCTTTGGAGGTTTGTGTGATTGCGGCGTTTCCATGATGGGCTGGCCATTTATCACAATTTATGATTCTATGGTACCTGTTTCTGTGCCTGCTGTGCCAAGCGCTGACATTCATCCATGCCTTTGTAAATCGACCTTTTGGCACGCACCAGGGGTCGGTATTTCCAGCGGCGTGGGCTTCGCCATCCCCATCGACGTCGTGAAGGGCCTGGTGGAGCAGCTGCTGGCGTTCGGGCGCGTCATGCGGCCCTCCCTGGGCGTCAGCATCTTCGAGCCTAGCCCGGTGAGCCGCACTGCTGCAGCTAGGAGCTGCCCTGCTGCAGCCAGGCAGCGCCGTTGCAATGTTTGGTTGCAGTGTGTGGAACGTGGGGGGCATGCTGGGGGGCATGGGCGATGCGATTCGAATTAATTGCACCTTTGCCCGCTCCCCCTCCGACTTTGGACGTTCTACCCCAAATGACAGTGCCTCACTTAATCAATTCATACGCCCGCTGCCAACTGCTTTTCAATCTCCATCGAGAAGCGACGCTGCTGGTCACAGCCAAGTACTTGATGTACTGATGTATGTGCTGCGGGTGTCTAAATGCATGCATGCGTGCCGCAGGAGGCCAAGCGCCAGCTGCTCAAGGCCAAGGGTGACGCCACCGGCGTCATCATCGCCTATGTCAACCCCAACAGCCCCGCCGCCGCCGCCGGCTTGACAGGCATGACGCCCGTGCTGGGGCAGCTGCGATTCGCGCTGGGCGACGTGCTGGTGGGGCTGGCGGGCAAGCCTGTGCGCAGCCAGAAGGACCTCTTTGCCATCCTGGACTCATTGAAGGTGTGTGTGTGTGTGTGTGGTGTGTGGGCGGGTGTGGGGGCGGAAGGGCGGAAGGGTGGGTGTGTTTGTGTGAGTGCGTGGATGCGCGTGGGTGCATTTGTTAGGTGTGTGATTCCCGTGGGGCCATGCAGTGTGCATATGCGTGAGGGTCGAGGCTGCACCTGAGGCTGGCGAATTGTCTGAGCGGAGCTGGCGGCTGCCGCGGACCGAACAGCGGTGCGCGTGTGTGAGCATACCCGTGCGAGTGTGGGGTGGGCATTTTCGGGTGATTTGGGGGACCAGTAGGAGTGTGTGCGGTGGGAAACGGGGGGCAAGGGGCAGGGGACAGGGGACAGAGGGCAGGGGGCACCCGTGATGAGAGTGGGTCAGCGCATGTAGCGCTGCCACTGTACAAATTCATTTCGCAGCTGCATAATGTGGCATGGTGGGGTGCGTTGCCCCAGCTAGCATTACATGGGTGTGTGGGGGAGTGTGGGTGTTGTGGCGGGTGAGGGTTCGAGGGGCATGTTATGCAGGGGAGCGATGTAAGTCAGGGCTGGAGGCCACGATGCCAAATTGACAGCGCATGGACTGCTCATCCACACTCAAGAGCACCCTTACCACATCTGTCAGCTGCCCATTATGCGGCTGCCTGCCTCAGTTCATGCATTCAGGATGCTAACCTGGTGGGCGTGACGTCATTTTGTGTGATGTATTGCGTGCAGGTGGGTATGACGGTGGAGGTTACGCTGTGGCGCGGCGGCACCACGCGCACCGTGCGGCTGACCCTGGCGGACCAGGACAAGCTGTAATGAATGTCTGTACTGACTGGCTGTGCTGACTGGCTGTACTGACTGGACCAGGAGAAGCTGTACTGACTGCCGGCTGCGTGCAAGTGTGCCGTCCCCCAGCTCAACACGTACACGTAGGCGCGCACGCACGCAGTATCCACCTATCAGAGTGTGAACTGTACATTTGCTGTATGCCACGTGCTGGGCAAGCAATGGCGTGTGATGTTTGCGCACACACCGTGCGCGAATATTGCCCGAATCCTGTACAACTATCATATGTGTGTGTTTGGACCAAGCGTAATGACGGAACGACGTCTGCATGCATGCTTACTTTGAGCTGTTTATGACTCCAGCGAATGGATGGCTATTGGTCGGCAGTGGCTCCGTTGAGAGTTTATGATTGTTCGTTGCTGTGCTGCTCTGACACTGTGATGTGTATGAGATTGTTCCGTGTGCCCCGATTGGGATTTGGTCTTGGCCTGATTCGGGCTCGCTACGCGACCAAACGACAACAGCAATTAGCCGCGTGCGGTTATTGTTGTCTATGCTGCCTGGCATGCATGTATGCATGCATCTGCAAGCATTTGTACCACACCATTCCGGCACGCCGATCGCCGGGCGGGCTATTTGGCATGCTTGATTGTACCGGCATAACCGGCATGTCGCGGCTGATGTGCGCCCATGCATGGCTTGCTTCAGCGTCTGACGCTGTATGTGCTTATGGTGATCCCATATTTTATCATTTCGATTATGGTAGCGATGGCGTATGTTGGGCGATGGCGTATGTTGGTAGGAGCCGAGCCCTACTGCCGCCACTTGCGCTTCCAGTCAGCGCTGAGCGCAGCGCAATCAGCTCCAGACCGCCTCTCTTTCATTCATTCTTATGCGCAGCTGCCTACACACATGCAGCTGTATGCATCCCGGTGTTGCGCCTGTTGTGGATAGTTGTGAGGGTTTTGCTCTTGATGCGATCCTTTCGTCTTCACTGTGAACGCGTCGATGCAGATGCCACACATTTGTGAGCCATGTGGTATCATCACGGCACTGCAACGTGTACAGCGCTTGTGTATAATCACAGTTGTTGTCATTAAACTCACTCATCCACAATGCCTGTGAGCTAGCATCAAATACTCGTTGTACTGCCGAATGTTCTCCCTGTTGTCCTCCTCGGCACTGAATATTGGCGCCACCATGCTGGCAAGCTAGCAAGCCGTCAGGGTGCACGCCTGTACCACACGTACTGCCTGTATTGCCGGTACTGCATGTACTGTTATCTGGATGCGGATTGTCAGCAGGGTTAGCAGGGTTGCCCCCTCAAGCCGAGGACGGTGTATGCGTAAAAGGCGGCGCTGATGTAGCTGGCGAGGCATTAGGTAGGTAGGGCTGTTGAGCCTGCCCGTACGTAAAGCTCTGCAGTATGCAGGGGATACAGCTTGGCATGCAGGTTGCCGCAGTTGCCTTCCTAATGCCAAAGCACACACAATGCATGGGGCACAACGGAACGCCACAGGAAGGGTTGGGTGCAGCGCTAGCTAGCTCAAGCTTGTGAGCGGCGGCATGCATGTTGTCCACACATGCAATAGGGGTTGAGACCTGGCTGCCGGGCACACACTGCTCACCTGAATGACGGCTTGCCCCGGGCGACCTGCATGCTCGAGCATGCTGGCACTTGATCGCTAGAGTCCTCAAAGGTTGCAGAGAGACAATCTGTGCAATAATCACACTGCTCACATGCAAGCCCTGCTGCCGCGGTTCCCAGAAGCGAGAGCGGGCTCGCTGCTAAGCGAGCCTGCCTGGGTGCGCCAGTCTGGTCAAGTGCAAACTTGTCGGGCTTACGGAGGAAACCTCACAATCTAGGGGGCACAAGCGGCCAGCCATGCATGTGAAATTCAGGAAGCGTGATGCGTTGCTGGCCAGGTCCGCCGCATGAGGTACGCTTGTATGCGGCTTGCGTGTGTGGGGTGGGCAGTGCCGCGCTCCCCAGGCAGGTGCGTGACGACCGCAGCCCGGGCGGCGCCACTCCAGGGCATGCATGAGTGGGGTCAGCATTCAGACACTCCAAGGCATGGGCGAGGTCAGCATCCAGACAAGCTGCGCTTCAGACCCCTTCATTTTTTGGTGTGTGTTAACGCAGCGTGAAGCGTGCACGCAGGACCCTACCATGAGACCTGTGGCAAGAAGGACAGCGCAAAGTGCATAGCCTCGGCTTCCTGATGTTCTGCACAAATCTGGATTTGGACATGCAAACGAGTTGCACAGTGAACTACTTGTGCACTTCCGTTCTACTTCTGAAGTGACTTGCTTCGGGTGGTGAGGGAGGGCATCGTGTACGGTTGATTGCCTTCCTATTGCCAAACAATGGCCTTACTTGGAGCTTCCACGGCAGCAACGAGACGATGTCTGACGGCAGGTGTTGCATGCTGGCTGGCACGTCTGTCTGACGGTTGGTCCTGTCCTACGAGTGCGCGAGCAAACAGCTCTCAGAAATGCTGCGAGAGTGCTTGGCACTCATATCACTGCACATGTGTTTTCCTGTGCAGGTACCTGCTGAGACACATCTGCGTTGAGTAAGCAAAAAGTGGCCATGATCTGGCCGCATCCTAACCGTCTGCGAAGTCAGCAAGAATGCGGGGCACGAATACATAAAGGCCTATCGGCACACTGGAACACCCACAAAGCCCGGTGCATGGCACGATATCTACTCCACGTCACACCCTTACCTGGCAAGTAGCGTCTTGTTTTCTCAGTGCAAGACGCACTGCAGCTGCTCGCTCAGCCTCGGGTCGGACAGTTTGCATCCGCTCATCGTCTGGAGGACGGCCGCGCTACCAGGCTTGCCGCAAACAAGGTGTGTGCCTGCTGTGTTTGAATGGATGTGTTAACTGGTCACGCCTAAGTGGTTCATGTGGCAAACAGCTAGCAGCAGGCAGGGTGCCGCCATGCCTTGCCTCGGGATGCAATGGAGCTGGCTCGATTTCTGTTTGTCAGGGAACCACCAAGGCCCATGCCCCAGCTTTGCGCCTGGGACGGCAATAGTTCTGAAGGTTGAGAAGGGAGCCTGCATGCATGTTCAACGGTAGGTGTACGTTTCACGGTGCCAACGTTTTTTCCAAGCGGGCGGCGTCCCCCAGGCTAGCGCTGCTTAGGGTTGCAGGGCGCGTGTTCATCGTTTGGCAGCTGTATTAGGGCCATCCGTCCATTCGCGGTTGCCGGATTTTAGTTGTGACACACTGCGTTGTGCATCCACCATTAGACCAGGAGGTGCACTGAGTAAGGCACTTTTGTTCCATGCATTGGCGATTGTGTGGAAGTGCTGATAAGCGTGGGTGAATAACATGGAAGTTAACCCATTGTTCACAGGTGCAATGACAAGAGCAGCTTGGCTACCATTTTGCCGCCGCATGCAAGCCGTCTGCTTCCTATTCATTTCCGCGCTGTCATGGGCGGCACTTGCAGCAGGTGAGTACGCACTGGGGCAATCTTGCTGCGACGTTATCATGTTGTATGGTGCACCTAGCGCTGTGGTCCTTGTTCGCTCGCTAGAGCTTATCCCCAGGCCTATGCTACCTGTGCCATACATACACATGACTCTTCTGTGTGGGTTGTTGGAATCACCTGAAGGTGCACAATGCGCGCTTTATCCAGTCGCATGTGCCAAGGCACCGCCGTGTGTGTCCATGGTGTGCGTCGCAACATGCCATTGGGTCACAGCCCCTGCATGATGAATTCCATGTGGCGCTTGAATGCCCGCACTACTCTGAGCTACGGGCCAAATACCCCAACATCATTACGAACGTCAGGGTTGATGCTGAGCGCGATGCAGCAGATGCTGCGATGCAAAGCATGTTGAATCACTCAGATAGTCACATGGTTGCTAGGTACATCAACGAACTGTATTATGCAACCCTGCATGATGCATGATGCTGCATGCTGCTGCTGTGTTACGCATAGCCCTTGTGGCCCTCTAGCATGCCACGTGCGTAGATTGGTGAACCTCGTCTGCTGGTCCCCATCTGGGGGGAGCATGGGCCGTTTGGCCGACACGCTCCTGACGTAACAGAACATAACATAACATGACTCTGTAGAAACAGTTATATGTACACGGTCTGCCTGCAGTATACTGCATGCATGCTGACCACAATAATGCTCTTGCTTACAATTGCTTGCATGGCTGCACCCCATTGCTTCTTCCGCCACATGCTCCGCCCGCTTTGCTGTCACCCGTAGGCAGAGACCTGACTGTAGCCGGCGGTATGCATTTGAGCACTCCAGGGAGCGTACATGGCTCAAACGCTGTGGCAGCTAATGTGGCGCGACGCACTGCGGTGGCAGCGGTGTCTGTAACCAACAGCACAGTGAACGCTACGGCGGTATCTGACACCAGCAACACAACCCTTCCACTGCTTCCGAACACAAATGCATCAAGCAGCGCCACGTTGATTTTAGGGACCATCAAGCTTGGGCACGCATGGAGTCACTGGCAATCTGGGACAGGGGCAGTCCATGGAGGCAACAGCGGCAGGAGCAGCAGCTGCAGCGGCTACAGCTGCAACAGCAGCAGTACGTGAGTCAGCAGCCCGCCAGGTCCCTAGGCTCGTTTCATCCAACGGTTACTTTGCGTTCGTCCCGCAGAGTGATGGCAACGTCGTCCTGTACATGAATCCAGGCTCCAGGCCTTTGTGGGCCACCAATACCGTCGCTAATGGGCAGGGCCCCTTCCGGCTGCTGCTCCAGGGCGACGGCAACCTCGTGTGGTACAACGCGCGAGGCACGCCCATGTGGGCTTCTCAGACCGCTGGCAAGGGCACAGCACCATTTCGTCTTTCCATGCAAGCCGATGGCAACGTGGTGCTCTATGACAGCCAGAATCGTGCAACATGGGCGACAAACACAGTGCAGCGCTTTTTCACCACCGCCAGCACTTCCAAAGGAAATATCAACGTGCCCTTTCTGATCTCAGGCAACAAAGCCTATTTCTTCACCTTGCAGGCTGACGGCAACGTTGTGCTGTACCGCATGCCACGCGTAAAGCCGCTGTGGGCAAGCGGGACTGTAGGTAAAGGCGGCCGAAGACTGTTGATGCAGAAAGATGGCAACCTGGTGCTGTACACTGCCCAGGGCAGGCCCATATGGGCATCCCAGACTCCTGGGAAGGGTGCTGGCCCCTTTCGCCTGGTTGCCCAGGACGACGGCAATGTGGTCATCTATGACAGCAGGAATGTTGCGACGTGGGCGACGGGTACAGCAACTGGCATCATACCCACCCCCAGCCCGCCCATGCCACCAAGCCCGAGCCCGAGCCCACCTAGCCCACCCAGCCCACCAAGCCCCAGCCCGAGCCCACCTAACCCACCCACGCCACCTAGTCCCAGCCCCAGCCCGCCAAGCCCGCCTAGCCCAAGCCCTAGCCCACCTAGCCCACCTAGCCCACCCATCCCTCCCAACCCCAGCCCCATCCCCAACTGGCGGACCACCCTCCTGAGCCTGGTGAACGCTGCGCGGGCTAAGGTGGGCGCCCCGGCTCTCTGCCTCCACACCAAGCTGAACAACGCTGCTCAGGCTCACAGCCAGGACCAGGCCAACCGCCGCACCATGACCCACATGGGGGGTGATGGCTCCTCATCAGGGGACCGCGTGACGCGTGCGGGCTACTCATGGTCTGACGTTGGGGAGAACGTGGCATGGAACCAGTCCAGCGTCAACGAGGTGTTCATCGACTGGATGAATAGCCCAGGTCACAGGACAAACATTCTCTACCCAGACTTCCGCCACATGGGGGCCGGCCGTGCTGACAGCAACGGACCCTACTGGACGCTAGATTTCGGCAGCGGCCCTAATGAGGGCTGTAACTAGCAGCCTTACTTCTTGGCATGCATGCAACCATCTGGCCAGGCGAACTTTTGAGCATGTGTGAGGCAGAAGGCAAATTTGGCCTGATTTCTCTGCTAGTGTGCGTGATTGAAGCGTTTGGAGGCAAGGTGCCCATGTGAGACAACATGAGTAGCAATAGACACAGCGGTCAGCGGTCCTTGACAAGACCGTTGCCGTTGGCACTGCATGCACGGCGTGCTAAGCAATGGCACATGTATGCTTTGCATGCATAACATCTGCCTGAATGGTTTTGGCGGTTGCTGCCTTGTTGAGGTGTGGCGATTACTTTGCAGCAGATAGGTGGGATGTTCAACCAAGGAAAGCAGCGGTTGGTGACAAGCTGCATGCTGCGTGCACATCCGCCTCGCCCTTTGCCGTGCAATACAAACCCTGTGTACATGTACTGTGCGTGTCGTCATCAGCGGTGATGCGGCAACGTCGATTGTGTGGCATGGGTTCCTGAGCATATGGTTGGAGCTCGCTGCGAATCAGATTGCTAGCTGCAACTTTGACCGCGGCTTGTCCCCACATCATAACCTGCATCAAGCGTGCATGAGTCCATAGATATGTTTCACATGCTAGCGGGATCTCCAGCACATTGCCCCTTTTGCTTCACACAACCCAGCCACACCTCTAGCGCATGCAGCAAAACCTTGACTGGGCGCTCCGCCCGGCAAGCGTATGCAGTGACGCATGCAGTGAAGCATACTAGATCACTCTCGCATGCATGATGTGATTTCGTGATGTTTTGCAGTACGGCTGCAGGCACACCCACATGCATAAGACCTGAGTGATCGAGCTGATCCGCCAGATACATGCATACGCTGCATCCCCTGCAACCGTCACCACGTGTGGGCCTGAAGTACATCGCATCCTGCAAGCAGGGACACACGCAGTTGCTGCTGATGCGCCGAGGCGATCCGCCGCAGGCATGCGTACGCGGCACCAAATGCAACCCTGACCTCCTTTACGCATACATTCAAGCGCATTCGGCAAGCTAACAGGCACGCAGTGTGCGCTAATAATGAACTGCTTGGCAGTGCTGACCAATCCATCCATTCCTGTGATGGCATGCATGTAGAAGGCTCTTGGATGGCAAGGGTATTACCTGGTGTGTGCAGGTGTGCGCCCTTCATTGCATGTGCTCTCACAGTATCCCTTGCGTTAGTCAATTAGTGACACAGTGACACCGCTTCTGCTGGTCCCCATCTGGGGGGAGCATGATGCAACACAACATAACATATATAGTGGCATACACGGTGTGCATACACGGGCTTCAGGCTCCACTTCCAGGCTCCACTTGCACGTACCCTGCTTGAGCGAGCACCCGGACGCACTCGCGTTACTCGCGTGTTGTGGCCTGCCTGCATCTGCCTGCTTGCGAAGGCAGCTTGATCCCAAGCAGCACGGCACTGCATGCATCGAACCTTCCTTACGACACACCTTCTTCGTTCAAAATCCAAGCTGGAGGCTTGTGTGTGGGCTAGACATGAGTCACAGCGACCCCATGGCTGTGGTATGAATTGCTGGCGTGAATGCACTGTGCCTGTTTGCTCGACTGGTCATGCTCGGTTTGCCCACTACTCTGCCTGCCCTCACACAAAACCCGCCCGTAACAATGCCATATGCAAGGGACAGATCACATCAATCACACGTTTTGCAAGATTCAAACGGTCCAATCAGAGCTGCTGCATCGGGAGGAACACGGGAGGAAACATGCGCGGAAGGAAGATGCTCAATTCTCTGGATCGGTCACCACTTGACCTCCTGACGAGGCAAAAAAGCCGTTGCTTAAGAGGAATCTGTGCACAGTGGCTATAGTGGCTAGCGCTGCTCGCGTATCAATAGCCCTAATACTGCACTGCATGGATCAAGCATGTGTGAACCCCTGTGTCACACCAAGCAAGGTCAGGTTACACACCATTAATACGATTACATACAGAATGCGGGCACGGTCACTTCAGCTGTCACGGACACTGGTACATTCTGCTGTTGGACGGACATTCATGACCCCGAAGGCAGCAGATGGGACAGGGCAGGCAGCTAATGTCTTCTCTCTGGCAAGCCTGCTAGGCCTGCTGTTGACTATGCGACGCACAACAGCCTATGACCGCTCATCCCCGTCACCTTCAGCGGTACATAAGAAGCACGCTCCAAGAGACACGCTCCAAGAGACGCGCTCCAAGAAACACGCACCCCTTCAACGTCTCGGTAGGTTTCACTTGAACACGACTAACATGACGACCAACATTAGAAGACTTGACTTCACTTGGGAAACCACTAAGCGGTAAACACACAAGCAAGCGTGGTCCACGCCTGGCCCTGTACAAGTGACGCCCTGCTTTTCAAATGAATTCGAACCTCCCAACAGCAATTTTGAACTGACCGCATCTTGCTCGATACGCTTGCCACGATGCACAAATACAGATATAAATTATGGCAATAGAAGCACTAAGCAAATGAAATAGCAACTGATTGCTGCACGCTGGTCAGCTTGTCACCGTCCGAGAACGTCCCGCGAAATTGCCGCGTGCCTCTAGTGCCTCATCATATCACTGTATGTCGCAGTCAAAACAAGACTTGATGTAACGCTGACCACTGCTGAACTGGATAGATACCACAGTGATTGTTATGTAGAAATGAACTGTGGATACACACATGAGTCTGAACAAACAAAGCTTCGAACTCCCTTCACGTGAAGGCAAACTAGAGGCCAAAAGAATGCCAGGCGTGTGACCAGTCAGGCCCAACCGTCACAGCTCATCCTACAAAAGCCAGGGAATCGAATGCAGTCCACACCCCGGTCCCTGGAGAATAGAGCCTAGTAGGTGCGTTCAGTGCATTTCAAAGCTCGGCGACTGCTGGACGTCGAGACCTTCTTTGATTGCATCTGCCGAGTTGGTCGAGTCGGACTTTTACCCGCGCTAGGCCTGGCAGCGGAACTGCCACTAACGGGCCGTCACCAACATGGGTGCTGAAAGAGGGAGCGCCAGAAGGTATGAGCTCATAGTGCGTTCGCGGGCGCACGCATCCACGTGTACACGGTCTGTATTGTACTCGGATCGCGAATTCACACCCATGGAATGGGCTCACGCTTGACCCAGGTTCGAAACGGCCACGTTAATGTTTAACAGCCGCTCTTTCAGCATAATTCCGAGTGTTGCCGGACGTGGCAGCTTTCTGCTGGTAGTTGCATGTTGGCCATCCGCAGTCTTAGCAGTCTTCCCTCGCTATTCATTTGGGATGAGCTAGATGAGCCTGAGCACCCACGCATAGGAACAGGCTGTCGGCCAAGCAAGTCCAAGTTGTGCTGCGTATAATTACGATATGAGGGGCATCATTTGTTGTCGAACAAGTACGGTTGCAAGGGACTGTCGTCAGGGTTTTCGTTCCAAGCAAGCAGACGCTGCAACAATGAATGTTGTCAGGAAGGACAGGCGAATGGTCCAGTGAATAGCCCTTGAATCGGTTGCCAAGGTTTCAAGAATAGCCACAATGCATGCATCTATGAGACTGTGTTGGCCATGGCAGCGCTTTCTGGCAAGGCTGCCGCAGCCGTGCATGCACGTATTCAGGTCGCTTCGCTCACCAACTGCCGCCTGCGTGCCAAACACTGCATGCACCACTGCTCGCAGGGACCTGCACAGTGCAGCAAAAGCGCTGTCGGTGGTGGTGGTGACCGTGGCCATACTGGCATCTGCGCCGTTGGGTGTGCAAGCTGGCGTTCGGCCTTCTCCTCCGCCGTCTCCTCCGTCTCCTCCGTCTGCTCCTTCGCCACAGTGCCTAGACATCTCCTACACGGGATTCCCTAATCCACTGACTTTAACCGTGGGGACAACCAGCATCCCGCCTACTGCGCCAGACGGCAAAATCACGTCAGCCACAGAGTGGGGTAAGCGCATGTATGCATCATAGGCAGCAGAGCCTCGCTTTGTAACCTTTCCCGTCCGAAAAACAAAATCATGCCAATGCCACGAAACGAACAACACTGCCTCTTACATGACACTTGTGGTTGTAACAGTAATAAATGTATACACCCCTTGCGTTACACATACTTGCACTGCCCGGCAAGTACAGCTGCCAACAATTCCAATACTCTGCCGGTCTGTCCCCATGCATGCAAGTGCTGCCGGCGGCAGTCCCACTCTCACCACACAATGTTGACTAGAGTATCCACTCCAATCCAGTTTGTCCCACACTCCCACACAACTCACCATGTTAAATCCTCAGATAATCACTCAGAGGGACTCCCTTTCCTGCTAGCTATGCACCTCCCTAATATCCCTGCATGCGTTTTTTGCATTACCCATTTATATTGCCTTGTACAACCCCTGATATGCGTGCTCCGGCAATGTGCGTGCGTGTGCCACAGGCGGTACTTTGGCCCAGCTGCGTCCACCAATAAACGCTTCCAACCCCACGGGACTCCCGGCGACCTCTCCGTCCCTCAAGTCCAACCCTTACTTCTATACTGGAATCATCAACAGCGGCAAGCCTGACGGCGGTACAAGCTCTGCCCTGGTGGGCTACACCTACATCAA
Organism: Chlamydomonas asymmetrica; assembly: GCA_001662385.1. NCBI lineage: Eukaryota > Viridiplantae > Chlorophyta > Chlorophyceae > Chlamydomonadales > Chlamydomonadaceae > Chlamydomonas > Chlamydomonas asymmetrica. Next base: position 2,677 of record BDDA01001049.1, on the reverse strand, counting down.
GGTTAGCCTTCCGGTTGTAGATATCAGTGGTGGTTGCAACCAACTAAGGCTCCATGTGCTTCGAGGTCACACGCACCTAACCTCCATAACAGAAGCCGTGCCTAACTGCTTCTGACAAACAATGATTTAAGGGTCACAGACGGTCTAGGCACGGTCACCTACCCGCGGTGTATTAGCGCTGCTGTGCTGTTTTGTCATGCGGGGATGGCTTTAGTATGCATAGTACGCAGCAGCCGCATATACGTTTGTAACGATAGGTGCAGTCGTTGTGTGCTGCAGCATCAAACCAAGCCACCGCTGCTGTGTCACAGTTAGCAACTTTCTATGCATCATGCCATAGATGGACATGGCCTGCCAGTGGACCCACGTAGCAATTGCCGAATCAACGAAAGAGAATATAGGGCCCTGCACGCATGTGCACAGAGTGCATGCATCATATGCGGCATTTTGCATGATCTTCAACCTGCAGGATTAGGCTTGCAATAGGCTGCTACATCAGACTTAGCATACCAGTGATGTGTGACATGATCATTCAATGTAGATGGTTGAATTGCATGCCCAGGTACACCCTGGAAGCGGTTGCCTCCCCGCATCCATCAGCAACGCCCTCACTGACTGCCACCGCTCGATGGTCCCCGTGCCCAATTGTGTGTATCCCCTTTGTCCTTTGCCCCCCACGCACCCCCCCACTCGCTGGGTACCTTCCTACCCCAGAGCTCCTTCGCATGCACCGCCCAACTCAACGCCGGTGGGCCACCCCCACCTACCGTGTGCTTCCTTGAGCTGCTGGCACCACCCACCGGCCCTGGTACAAACACTCGCACGTTCGACTTTACCGACATACCAGGTACCTTTTGGGTCCAAGCCGACACACTCCCGCCTATCACCACAAAGAAGGTGAGCGGGAAGGGGAGGGACATTAGGGGTAATCATTACAATCAGCCGCTGACCCACACATCCAATTCATGATCATGGTGGGACAGCAATGTCAATTTGGTTGGAGAAGCATGTCACGCGCTAACCTGTATCGTGGGAAGTGGATAAACTTTGCTCAGGCACACATGTGCACAATTGTGCGGCATGTGTATGCTGACCTTCATGCATGTGCATCCAAAACACGTATACATATTACATACGGTAGGCATATACTCCGAAACTCCCACCAATAAAGCGACGGCCCTGCTACACCCTACTAAAGGCATGCACACGTCATTTCTGCTATTCTAGCTACTTGAAACCGGTGTGCATGCAACGTGTGTAATGGGTGAGCGTGATATAGTACACCACACACGTGTTGGTCAGTGGCATTATTGGCATAGCCACCTGCTCCTTGTTTCACACACTCGGCCAACGCAGATTGCTGTGGCACCAACAACTGGGACCGGCTCGTGCACGTCCGCTCAGTGAACCTCACAAGGCAGCCCTGCGCCTTTGCTCTGCTCTTGGACGTGGGTGTATGACCCGTCTGGACCTGATGTCAGTGCTTTCTACGCCAACCTGGCGACCATTGACCTGTCCGTACCGGGAAACCCGTTTGCACCCTTCATAATTGGTGAGTGACCAGGTCATGCATTCAGCGCGCAGTTTCTATGCGTACTGGATACGTACGCATCAGCATGTGGGATGGGGATTGCGGCCACATGTGTGGATTGTGCTGGACACCCTAACGGTAATGTAGCGTGTCCAGACAGCAGCAAAAGAAAATAAAAACAGTTCATGTAAAGCGCACACGTCTGCATGCCAAAGGCCGCAAACCGGAACCAACTGATGCGCACACTGAGCGACCGCATGGTATTGATGTATCCTTATGCAGGCTTTGAGTTGTGCGTGCAAGTCAGGACTGGAGGACAAAACTTGCTGTTCCCCAATCATTTTCTCTTGCACTCCGAGTACCAGCTCAATGGTGTTGGCGGGAGGACTTCTGCGACTCCAAATGCCCCCAACTGTAAGTCAGCACGTGCTTGCAACAGCCGAAACATGTAGTACGCCAGGTGCTGCTGTGCACTTGCAGCTGTTGGTCGGTAAGCTTCATATCTGGGTGGATGCAACAATGCATGTTGGCACGCTCCTAATGTCATTCAGTATATTGTTGGTGTTTACACTCGGCCAGCTAGCCAAAGGCCCAAGGCCGCACTCGAGACGGGACCAGAGGTTGCACGAATGCATGGGACCGTTCCCGTCCAAAAAAAAATAAAAAAAAAATAAAAAATGGGAGAGAGTGAAAGAGGAGGGGAGCGGGGCAAGCTGGATGGCAGGATCAGGCAATGACGGTAGCAGACTGACGCCTGACACAAATGTTGTGTAGAAGGGGACGCACCTCATCGCTGGTCAAGAGTGTTAAGCACGCAACGCATGTCGTACGTGATGTATGCTAGCGGGCTTCATTTAGTGCGCTATGCGAGCTGGAAACCAACACTTCTCTGTGAGCCTGACGTATACCATTTTCATGCGAACATTTCCATATGCAGGCAATCCCTCGGCTACACCCACTACGATTTGCCCACCCGCCTCGCCGCCCAGCCCGCCGCCCCCCAGCCCGCCGCCGCCCAGCCCGCCGCCTCCCACCCCTCCGCCGCCAAACCCGCCGCCGGCAAGCCCTCCGCCGCCCACCCCTCCACCTCCCAGCCCGCCACCGCCAAGCCCGCCACCTCCGACCCCTCCGCCGCCAAGCCCGCCG